>JAUMHP010000059.1:9460694-9482286 GCA_032361065.1 Enteromius trimaculatus
GATCGATTGGCCCGGGCAGACGAGTTCCAGGTGTGGAATGATGATTGCCAGGGCGGCGCTGATCGGCGGCCGTCACAGTACATATATGTGTACATATATACGTGCATATATGCATGTATATACAGTATGTGTGCATACATGCACCTATATGTTCACCTACAGTATATGTTTACCTATATATTAGTAAAATTATGAAATTATATAAAAATTCTTTTCCGATTAATTTTTCCGATAAACCTTTTATTTATCCTAAGAATCTGGCCCCTGAAAAGAATTACTTGTCATTTTCTTAAAAAAAAAAAAAAAAAAATGTTTTTCACTCAATAAAATTGTCAAAACTCTCCAAAAGCTTTGTTTTTGAGTGACACTGGTTTTCTGAAAAGATGTTTGAAAAAGCATTTGGGCCGTTATTGAGTTTTGTCTTATTATAACCCTGAAAAGATGTCAATACTTTACTCATCTTTTTCGATTTCTGCTTGTGGCTCCACGTTTATGATTTGTCTTAGCTTTTGTTTTGGTCCTCCCCTGGTGATTCATGGCAGATTGAGAGAATGAAGGTACAAAAAACTGTGTTTTTACTGGGAAAGTCTTTATTAAAGTAATCTTTTAGCCTTGCCCAATGTTTCTGGTTAAAAAAAAAAAAACTCCTTTGTGTTTTGCACAGTATTGTGCTTTGAAAGTCTTTGAAGCTTTGAAATTAGTTCACTCAAACCATCCTGTTATTTAATCAATATTTTGGCTATATATTTAAATGTTGTTTGGCAAAATATGATGGCTAGAATAGTAAAATGGTGCTATGATTTGTTCCCCTACAATCCCTCGGTTTTAAGTCAGGCTTACATTCTAAATTAACATTTGCCACCAGTTGGTTGGATTTAAACCTTTCCCAGTATTTCTCTCGATCTATCTGGGTTGAGTCTCCAGACGCTCACCCTGGTTGTGGAGCACAGGCTTTGAGAAGATGCATGAGCATCAGAAACTAGGTGACCCACTGCGACTTAGTGACCTCACACAGGTCTGTAAACACATCCTATCATCGACCCCTTTGGTGGGTGCCAGTGTTCGGTCAGCCGTAGCGCTATCAGCCCCACTGAGCACAGGAGTGCAGCGATCCGTGGTGCCGATGAGCTCAGATACCTACTTAACTCTCAGCCTTAATGGGTCTCACAGAGGAAGAGCTGGATCACAGATGGGGCAGAGTTATTTCTTAACGCAGCTTCTCTCAGAACTCAAGCTGAATGACAATCAGCTCTGGTTATTACAATCCGCTCTGACTTGGCAAGCTCTTCTGACAGTCATTAACTAGTAGTTAGCTCTTTTTCTGGAGTCTTGAATTCTCTGTTTCAGTGTTTCATGGCTGTGCTGCACACTCTAGTTTGCAGCTTTAATTTAGCTTGATTTTCTTAAAAGGTGTTTTGATGTAACGTAATCATTGAAGTGGTATGAGGCAATGCATGCCAGTGTACAACGCAACAAAAAACAGGAACAAGTTAAGGAAGAGCTTGTCAGAGCAAAAAACAAACAGGCTATAATGTTGCTTTTATGTCATGTCATATTTGACATTTACGGAATGAGATGATTGAGATCAATGCAAGTATAAAACATTGTAGTGCAGTGTCTGGGTTTAAAATCAAATAAAATGCTTCAAAAATCATCCTGCAAAGCAGTGGCATTGATCATAATTTAAGTAAATAAATAAATTGAGTTTACTATTTAATTAAATCCATTTTGTGTGCTACTGGCAGAGAATACAGATTACGTTTAAAAGTTTTGTCTGCCATATGCATATGTAAAACTGTTTCTGTATTTTTGTTTCTGTGGAACGGTTTATATTTTAAATTCCATTACAAAAAAAAAAGGTTTCTTAAAGGGATAGTTCACCCAAAAATTCAAACTGTCATTAACTACTTACCCTCATGTTGTTTAGAACTCGTAAGACCTCTATTCATCTTGGAACACAAATTAAGATATCTCTGAATATCTCCCAAAGACAGCAAGTGTCCTTACATGATCAAATTCAAAGTTTTCATTCATCGTTAAAAGCGCAAACAGCTTAGAAAATGTATCGACATGGCTCAGCTGACACAGAACAACACACTCTTGTTTACGTTCAGTGTATACTCTCTGCATTTAAGAATTTTTTTTTCTTAACTTAAAATTCTTTCATTTTGTACAGTATAAAAACCATTAAGTCCCTGTAAACCTCAAATGCAAGTACAGTATGTGTGTGTGAGAATTTACTTCTTATTTTTTTCAATTTGCTGCTCCATTAGGGTATCTTGACCCCTGCGCTAGAGCCAATATGCACTTAATTTTTTTATGATCTTATATCCTGGAGATGCTTTAAAATCTTAATCTTGGAGCATGACAGCCATTACAGCACAGGAAAGATCTAGCGGCATGGTTTGGTTTTCCATTAATCTCTCCAGTCCCCCCACCCCATTTAAAAGGCTGCATATAACAGCAACTGTCTCTCACTGTGCTCATACTGTGATGAAAGGGATAATTGGTTGCCAAACTGCTCATTTTATGGAGAAATCTGTTCAGTCCTGACTTGGAAAAAACTCAACATTTCCACTTTGGCAGCCACACTACGGTAGAAAAGCATTTCTACAGCTGGACGATAATAATTGTTTTGCCATCAAAATTTTGACAAAGCTTTCCGCTCCAGCCACTTTCACTTACAGTGCTCTTGTGCTGGATTTTTCAAATTATTTTGCAAACGAGATATATCGAGACTTTGTGCCCCATAACATACAATTATTGCAGAAAAACACACACTATATTGTGTTGTATTACTTACTTCATTACAGTGTCAGCTGTGAAGTTATAGACTCCATTAAAGCGTCTGCCTTATAGAAAGTATTCATGTCATTTCGATGTTTCCTCTGACAAATGAATTCAGTCATTCACTTCCACTGCTTTATCAGTTATCTTTAGTGTGATTGTTTCTTGTTACACCGTTTTGAACCAATTGTAGATGCACTTCACAGCCAAAAGTGTGTGGTTATCTGTACACTTTACCAATTTCACGAGTTCACAATTCCTCATTAGTAACGAATAGAATTGTGCATTTGGCTTGCTGTCCGGGGAGTGGGCTGGGAGCTCGGCGAACTCCGAGCCCTAGGGGTTTTAACCCCTTGAATGTGAGGGTCGGGCAGAGCTTGGTGTCTGGCTCAAACCCTGTGTGCACCCCCGGGAGGAACATGAGGTCTAAAGGCGGAGTAAGGTGCAGCGGAGGGATGCAAGAACAAGATGCAAGAGGAAGGGAATTTGCAACATTTAAGGTGAAGCCTCTCATTTCCAATTGGGTAATCGGATAATAGGCTGATTGAGGAATGAAGCGCCAGCCCTGGCTAATCATACGTACGTGCTCTTCCCAAAATTTGTTTATCGACATCATTTTACGAGTTCACACTTCCTCATTAGTAACGAATAGAATAACGTGTTTGGCTTGCTGTCCGGGTGGCGGGCCGGGAGCTTTGGCTAGGGGGATGCTGCCGACTGAAAAGATGTACGGGATAGGGGAAAAAAGGGGGAGTGGGGTGTGACGGGGGACTGTTAATTGGGCGTTACATGTGGTGGGTGCAATGCTCCAGTTCGAGCTTACAACCTTACAAAAACAACATTTTTTGGTCGGAGCCGTCCATGCGGTGCGTGCAACAGCTCCGACTCTTAAGGTCTGCTGCTGAAAACAGATGGGGAGAGGTGGCGAGATGAGTATGGCCATTGTGATGGCTTAGAAGGAAGATGGCTGCTGCGGTGGCTATGATGGGTATGGGGCTGAGACTGGGTCAGTGATAGGTGATGGTTGAAACCTGGGATTGTGAATCTGTGAGGGTTGGGGGGTTAGAGGCTGGGTTTAGGTTGGATGGTTGAGTATGGATGGCCGGGGCTGGACTGAGGGAGGAGAGGACTGGTCTTGTCCTGGTCGATCGCATTGGAAGCGGGAGGGCTGTATTTCTGATTTGGGCGAGCCGTGGAGAGGGGTGCGCAGCTTCGATTTGGGTTGGCTTGTTAGTTTCAGCTGGTGTATGACGGGTATGCGGGGCAGGAATTCTGGCTGAAGATTGCCACTGGGAGCTCGGGGAAATCTGATGGTGAGGAAGCGGGTTTTGGGAGGTCCCCTGCTGGAGAAGCTGCTGTGGTGCTGGAGGATGGTTGGTGAGGGTTTGCAGAGCATTTCTGATAGCTGACAGATCAAAGTGGATATAGCTTTTATAGGCATTGGAAGACGGGGTGCTTTTGAAACCAGAATCGTGAGGCTGGCCGGTTGAATTCGTCAGTGAACAATGGATCGGATGGGGATGCAGAAAGGGAGCTCCTGTAGAGGAGAAAGGCCTGCAGGGTTTGGTAGGATTGGATATGGGGAACTGGAGCTTAAAAATGTAGATATAAAATGGCCTTTTTTGAACTGGTCGGTTTTGCATTTGTTTAATGAAGAAAGCCATGGTTTCATCATTGAGAATGGACAGGTTGGAGATAGTGGGGTGGCTAGGGTGAACATAGCGTCGAAGGTCCAGGCGGTGTGGATAGAAATGAAACCTCTGCAGATGCAATGTGATAAAATTTCAAGGGTTAGGGGGTAGCACTATTGTCTTGATGACGGTGGAGATTGAGATTAGAGACAGCGAGGTGAGAGGGAGAATGGAGGGTTGAATGAAGCCCATAGAATGCTATATGATTACTCTCACGTGTACCGTGGCCAAAATGTGCTGGTGTTGTGCCGAATTTTGACTCCCTGCCGAATTATGAATCCCCTCGTTGAAATCAATAGTAATCCTAACCCCACCACTAATCCTAACCCCTCCCCCACACCTAACACTAAACCTACCAATACTAGGGGAGTCATAATCTGGTAGTCAAAATTCGGCACTACACCGGTGCATCACCCACGCACTTGCTTGTTGCTATTGCTGATAGCAGGACAATAAATACCACCACCCCAAATGGTCTAATAGTTTAAAACAGATACCAACATACCTTTATACCAAACTCTGCAACAACTTGCCACAATACAGACCCCGCCCACACCGCCCTAATCGAACTAAAAATAGCACAAATGAACATCAAACAATGTTCACCATAATCTGCGGTAATAGAATAGTTCTACCCTACCTGTACACAACGGGGAAGTGAAAAGGAGCATGCCAAACAAACAGGATGCCACGTACCCATCAAAATAAAAGCCCTTAAATAGTTGGACCACTTATGCCTCATTGGTCTGTCAAAAATCACACACACCCAAGCCAAAATGCTCTCCTTGCCACAGTCATATATTTGTTCAATATGGCATTAATACTGTATGTATTTGGAATAGTTCAGCCAAAAATTTAAACTTGCTGAAAATGCACTCCCCCTTAGGCCATCTAAGATTTAGATTAGTTTATTTGGAATAGATTTAGAGAAACTTAGTATTACATAACTTGCTTACTAACGGATCCTTTGCAGTAAATAGATCCAAATCTAGACAATAATCCACAAGTGGTCCACGTGACTCTTGTCCATAATTTAATGTTTGTAACAATCTAATTAATCAAGATGGGTTTTTTCTTCTTCTCCAAACTATTGCCTCTGGATTAAAACAAATATTTTGTATGAATCAGAAGAGAAATATGCACAGATCAAGCACTTTATGTGAAATCAGTCCATATGTTGGACCTTTTATTCCTTATACCTTTTTTCTCATTCTCTAGTTATGTACCACTGATTTCATTTCTTTTTCTTTCTGCATTTCTAAGGCATAGACAGCAAGTTTTTTTTTTAAAAAAAAACCCATCTTGCCAGTGGTGAATTCCCCTTTTAACAGCTTCCACTCATTTCTTTTTTTAAAAGCTTTCTACTAGATGTTGGAACATGTGCTGGGATTTGCTTCCGTTCAGATGCAAGCATCAGTGAGATCAGGCAGTGATGTTAGGCATATTGGCAACAGTTGTGCTGCTTAATATTGAAACTGTGATACTTTTCAGTATACTTTGATAGAACAGCATCTATTTCAAATAGAAATCTATTGAGAAAATGCCCTTACCATTAATACATCCTTGCTGAATAAAAACATTTAATTAAGTTTGTTTGTTTATGGGATATGACGTCAATTGTCTATTGTAGCTACAAGTATTTGTCGCTATATATTTATTTACCTATTGCTTTTTTATATTGTAAGGATGTTAGTTTGGGATACAAATAGACACGGCGAAAATACCTTTATAACAGTAGTATTTATAAAGATTAGTAAATGTCACAAGCTGTGCATACATAAATTCTTTCATTTCAGCTGCCGCCGATCTTGTGCTTCTATATGGTTTTCGCTTTGTTCACAGAATCTGATCGTGCTGGAATAGAAAAAAGTTCCTATTCTACAGTAAGTGTTTGCGTAAAGAGATTGCATGGCGGTGTGCATATTGTATGCACCTGTTAAGCAGTTGAAAGAGCCAAATGTGTTAATTGGAACGAGGTTTCTGCACACTTTTGGCCATTTATAACAAATAACACGTACGAGACCAGAGCTCAGTAGAGTATTTTTTGTGCCGAGTGTCACGGCACAGAAAAACTTCCATTAGTGAGCAACTAATTGACTGAAGAATAGTAAAGTTCAACTTAGAAAAAAGAAACCATAGCTCCAGGGAAGTATCTTGTGTGGATTCAACAATAACACGCTCATTTGTGAAAGAGGAACAAGCCAGGGTGCAAAAAAAAGGCTGCATCAAAAGCTGCTTGATAGGCACAGGCCTCAGAGATAACTGTCTTGTCAGGAAGTTACGCCCCCTGTGTGAAAGGAATCTAGACTCCATTGAAACCCGAATAGGAATGAATGTACAGCAAATGGCTGATGATTTCAGACGGATTAGTTTAGATACCCTTTTCAACCCATGGCTGCCAGAAAGGCCTTTGCTCGAGAGCTGCTTATGACAAAGTCTGCGCGCGTTTGAGCCTGGTAGCCGAGTCTCATCAGTGGGAATTATTCTCATCCTGACACGCTGTTGTAGACATGTTTTTGCTAATCAGACGCTAACACGGAGCAGATTTAAGAGGATGTCAGAGCGGCGTTATACACCATCGAGCGTATGTCTCCCTCTTTGCGTCCCTTCTGCCTGTCACTAGCTGTTGTCAGGTCTGAGAGAGTGCTGTTAGGCTGTGTGCTGATGTACCGATGTTATCCCGCTTTATCTCACAGCTGTCTAAGGCCTTCTCTTCCACTGATGTCGGATTGGCAGCAGCGATTGCAGCTGGTTTGCGTGAATATGGTTTGTGGTGTTTGTTTGTATGAGTGTGTGTGTGTGTGTGTGTGGAGATTTGTGTGCAAAGACCATCTGCAAATCCTTCTTATCCACTCGTCCATGACTGTATTTAGTTCCTCCTTAGTGGGTCACTTTTCTATGGGCGCATCCAAAAGAGAAGGCAGCTGCCTTGCCGCCCTGTCAGTCAGTGACAAAATTTAAAGTGAGCATTCGAGACAAATGTAATGATTACACTGATAATGGAGTTGTACATTATTTTAGCAAATGTTAAAGTGTAATTTTTCTTCTTTCAACCACCGAATTGCTCACAGTGAATTGTCGGGTATTATGCAGTAGGTGGTGAAGAATACAGAATAGCGCTTTCAAATCAACCTCCATTTGGAGACAAATTCAGATGTGCCTTACAGCGATAGTTTACTCAAAAATGAACTCGCTCTTATGTTGGTGTAAAACTGAACGGCTTTCTTCTGTGGATCTAAATTGCCTACTAAATAAATAACCAAAACCTAATTTTTGATTAATAATGCAACGCTAAGAACTTCATTTGGATACATTTAAATGATTTTCTCCATATTTTGATGTTTCTGTACCCTCAGATTCCACATACTAAAATAGTTGTATCTCAGTCAAATATCGTCCTATCCTAACAAACCATATCAATATAATTTTTTTTGGTTTGTAATTAATTTTAATTTTAGTGCACTAACTTAAACTCCAAAAAAAAAAAAAAAAAAAGTAAAATAATAAGCTGAAATAAGAACTTTTTTAAGTTTTTGTGGGTTCATTATGAATACAAAAACACAAAAATGAAGTGGCAACAATGAATAGTGTCACTGGCAACTATTACAATAGGTTTATTGTAAACCAATGCTTGTTACTCACAATCCTTGCATATTATCTTAATAGAATATGCTATCATTGTTGAATCAATGCCCACTGACCTCAAATCCTTTTCTGTTCTTCACAAATGTTTGCGTGTGTGTTGTGCTTGGTCTATGTGCTTTCCCATGCATATCTACACCATTTGTTCTGCACTTTCTCCGCTCACTCTTAAATTTAATTACATGTTTAAACAACAAGCTATTGTTGAGTGTTTGTCTCCCTATAACAGGGTCTGGATAGTGAAAATGTGTACTTCAGTAGGCATCTTTGTCTTCAGAGTTGTGGAAAATAAACCTCTCAAACTTCGATAACACACAAACTAAGTTTCAGAGCTATTTCCTCTTCTTCTTGATGCATTTCCTCACCATGAAAATTTTAAGTAATTTAAATGGAAAATTCATTCATTAATTGAAGAATATTTGGTGGTATATTCGTGTTCATTGTCTAAATATTTTTTGCACAGAGATGGGTCCGTGACAGGCTAATTTGAATAACATTAAGATTAATATTAAGACTTTAATATGTTACTTGCAGTGATTAACATTGAATGAAGTTGTAAAAGATAGCAAGATGCCATGAAATGCTGGAAATGCTCAATATGGCAGCCTGAAAAAATATTGAAATTTTTTTTTAGCATGATATGAGGAAAAGAAGCTAAATTTATGCTATTAGATTTGAAATATAGTTTTACCTTTCAACTAGATACGAGCTGTACTTGTGTGCCTGTTGCTTGCATAGATAATACTGTAGCTGATTTATCTGACTTGTGTATATTTTGTAGTATTACATTATAGTAGTAGTAGTCAAAAGGAAACAGTTTGATTATGCTTTTTATTTGTTTGCTTTACATGTGGAGTATATGGATACTAGAAATATGTATGTTTTTCAAGAGGCCTGGTTCACATGATATTTTCCAAATATCCCACTATGAGAAAGAGATAACTATACAAGCAGATCTCTTATAGCGAGTGGCATGTCCATCCTTTGATGTCCTGCTGTGGGTCATTCATAAATCGTAAAGAATAAGCCTTGAGCTTCAGCCTAGGTATTTTGTCATCTCTCTGCATGAGACGGTAATGGATCCGCTGTCAGACTGAGCCTTCGGCGCATCAAAGGGATTCAGGTATCAGTCTAGTTTGCATGTGTTGTTGTGTTTCCGTGGTGTTTGACAGGTGAGAGACACAACGGGTCGCATCCTTCGCCTTTGGAGAGATAGGCATGAACTAGTTTACATTTGCATGTGGAGAGGATCCGCATTACTCTCTCCTGAGTTTCATCTTTTGCTGCTGCACTCATTAGTCAGTCACAGATTTTAAATTGAACATGTCATGGTCTTATTCGTTGGTTCATTAGGACATTAATCAAACAAATTATTGTAATGCTTTTCTTATTTCAAGGCGTGAACATTCATTATTTCTGACAGCTGTGTCTGTTCGTCCTCAAGTTGTGCAATAAAAAATAAATAGGTCTCTTGAAATGGTTTGTGAAGCATGATGAGGTCAGATTTGGAAAAAAAAATGATTGGGTGGATAAAAAATAACTTGGAATAAAATCATTATAAGGGTCTATGATCTCATAACGATTTATTAAAAAAACGCATTTAAAGGATGAATTAACTGATTAATGTTTATTTAATTATAATTTCTATTTTGAGGTTGAAAATTGTTTAAATGTAGTTTAATGGGTTTTTTTAATTGATTGCATTAAGACAAGTTTAATTGTATTATTAGTTAAATTTAAAAATGTAAAATTATTAATACTTTTGTATTAAATCCTTATCTATCTGACTACAAAGTTAATCAGGATTTAAGCTAATGAAGGCGAGACACTACAGGTAAATAGGGTTTAATTTTTAACTTACAAACAGGACCATGAAACTTTACCAGTTGATTAATCAAATGAATAGGAGAAAAAAAAAATGTATTTCAAGTTTTTTTTTACATTTTATGTTTAAATATGGAAAAAAGGCAATAGCTCATTAAACATGTGGACATTTGCATATATTTACGTTACATATATCTGAATAGAATAAAGCCAGGTGCAAAATAATTTTTTTCGTTTTGTTTATACACACAGGGATTTTAGGATATCTGCTTTCATTACCTAGGAAATCAAAATATACCATCCATAGCCTTAAAAATAGTGATTTTTTGGCATATTTTTTCTTTTAAATGTCACATAAATCAGGCCAGGAACGATAGTAGTGAGAGTTTAACTGGAAAGATTCGTGTACATACTGTAGGTGCAACATAGGCTGTAACGGAAAATGACAAGAAGCTGATTTTGAGAAAACGGCATTTGAAGATTTACACAGGGGAAGAAAGTTAAGGTCACAAGTAAACCAAATGTTATAAAATAATCATTTCAATGTCATTTTTAACATTTTCTTTAAAGTATTTTGAAAGAACACATTTTGAGGGACTAAACTAGCCCAAAATCTCAAAATCGACCACTGCATAAAAAAAACAATGTTTTTGCCTGCAGTGTCTTGCCTTAACATACCAAAAACATACACTGTGGTAGCAGTACATTATGTTTCTTAGCCACATTGATAAGAAATCAATTAGCATTTACATTTTCACTATTGCCTTTCTGAAGAAAAATGTATTTTCTATTCTAATCAGCACAACTTTAACCAAAGCAGAAAAGCAACATAAGCACAGTCGATTTATAACAAGCCTCTGATGGAGCACATATGTGCTTGCCATAAATAAAGTCTGAACTACATTTTTCATAACATGTCTGTTAATTAATTAGTCTCATCTTTTGCATTGCTGTGCATTATCTACATCTTCCAGGCAAATATTGCACTTAACTAAACATTTAACTATTCAATTAAATAGAGCTATTTATTATGATCCTTCTTTTCAATAGTGACCCGATTTAAGCAACGTTTGATCACTATTGTTTCATCACATCATGATGATTTGTCACTGCCTCTAGTCGAACAGTCGACTTTGTTGGCCACGGAGAAGCCAGGAGCAGGAGCTTGATGTTGATACCCAGAGCTGAACTCCCATTGGGCATCTGCTGAAATCAGGCCGCCCCACTGAGATGGCCTTGAGGGGGCTGGAGCTACAACCTAAAGCTCACCACTAACCTTGAGCAGCTGCATACCAATACAGAAAGAGCTTTGAATGTGAAACCTCCCACATATGTAATTCCTCAGCATCTAAATACTTTATGTTTAACAAAACATCCCTTAAATTAATTTGCTTATTCCGCTGTGTGATTTGTAATCTTCATTCTATGTTTATTTAGTCAGATATTTATAGATTGACACCAAACGCCCACATTATCAAAGTAACAGCTGTTTTTAATTTCTCAAGTTGCCCTTTAATATCACTGATGAATTTGCTTAGCACATTAAATGAGGTAGCAGATGAATAACTCCCTGTAGTGGTGTGAAGATCCGGTTACTATCAGTCAGGGATCATTTTGCCTTCTCTTCTCCACAAGGATAGATTTGCTCTCCTCTCAGACCTCTTGTTCTTTTTCATTACTGCTATCATACCAGCATGGGAGAGCCCTTGACACCTCATGGCTGAAATGTAGCCAATCATGAAAGATTCAATGTCTGATATTGAGGAGAATACGGGTGTTCTGAGGTCGCTCTATTTCTGGAGGACGTGGGCGATGGCGCCCAGGGAAGCACAAGTAACCTGTGATTCTCTTTCCTCAGCTGGTGCTTCATGTCCCCAAGGCTGCTCGCAGGGATTTGTGGCCCTCAATACAGTTCAGGTTCAGCGTTATCTGGGATTTTAGCGAAAGCCTGAGGCAACAGCGAGAACCTGCAGTACAATCTGTTGAAATTATTATTCTCCTCCAGAGGGTCAACGTTTTATTCAGAGATGTCCATAGGCTTCTCAAAATTCAAGAGGATGTCAGATGTTCACTTCTTACTTATTCCACTTTAGACCTCAGATTTGTTGTCCTCTACAAGTACAGAGATTCACCCCTGGTAAATGAATAGATTGTCGCTGGCCATTTCTAGCCTCGCATTTTCTGCTGTTTCAGTTCGCACAAGTGAGAGGAGAGCAGGAATTCTGACTCATAAACTCCTTTTTCGAGTGACAGCTCAAAGGAGTAAGTGAAGCATGCTTTTTAAGCTTCCTCTGTGGACCTTTGGCCCTATTTTATTCCTCAAAAACAGATATCACGTCAAGCTCCTGTGCAAGTACAGGCAGAAATATCCTCTGTCATGAAGGAAGACTTTGAGACAGTTCTATTTCCTCCCCAAAAGGTAAAAGTATCCATTATATATAATCTTTATTTGAATAATCCCAACATTGATTCATAAAATCCAAACAACTATTGGAATCTGATTGAGGAAAGGACTTTTGAACCATTTCTTTTAAGTGATTCATATAATCGAACAGCACGATGTAGTCTGACTACTATAAAAATCACTTGCTTGAGCAGGTCCTTTTAATGAATCATTCAGGAAAATATGCTGTATATGTTTACTCCAAACTTTTTTTTTAGGTGTATTGATTATTATATCTGGTAAATAATTTAAAGTGCATGTAGCTACTTTCTCAAAATCTGAGAAGTGATTGACTAAAGTGATTGACCTACTAGGAGGCGCATCTGAGATATTAAAGAGTGTCTTATTTGGGAACTTTCTTTTCATGAGTTCCCTGCAAGGCCTTTTATTGATTTATCAGTGTTGTATTGATTGAAGAGTCAAATCTAAAATTTATGATGGTGAACAGCCTTAGTTAATCAGACCTAATAGAATGAATGAATCTTTGTTAATAGGCTTCAGCAGACTGTGTAATTACCTCTGACAGAAACAAGTTCAATGTGTGAAGCAATTAGAGGCCAAGGAAGAGCTGTAGAGAGTTTAACACCTTATGCACACATGCGTATTTTCGCAATCTGCCACATCCTTAGCACATTGTTTGAGAATTAAAGTTAAAAAAAAAAACTTTAGCCTTTTTCCCTTTATCTTGTTCTGATGGGATGTGTCACTCTCTGTATATCCTCTTCCAGATACAAAGAAAATCTCTCATAGTGACTGACATTTGAAGTGTCGGCTGTGATCCAGCTTCTGACGCTCTGGGCAACAGGGAAGATACCTGTGTGAGTTTCATCTTGCTGACACAAGGGACACTTGAGCTGTTGGTCCGAACTCAACACTGTGAACATGTCTGTGTGAGCTCTATAAGCACAAATACCATGGCATTTCATCACATATCTGGTGTTATTTAATTTCAGTAAATAATTGGGATGCTAAAGCCTTCAAACGGAAATTGAGTGAGGTCCAGATCCTTTATGATTTGATTCATGCTGCTGTCTTCTACAGTATGTCAGCAGAAGAGAGCAAACGAAAGGAATTAATTCCTGACAGGTAGATGGCTTCTCAGCAGGCGTATAGGCCAGATCCGATGAGGGACATTTCTGATGCTCGTTGAGAATCACTGATGACCAAGTGAAAAGACTGGCAGGGGTTGGTAGCATTAACCATATTTATCTTTCTCCCAGCAAAATTCAATAAAGATTAAATATGATCGATGTACAGTAACAAATTAGCTTACATTTGCTTAATGATCTATAGTGCAACATGTTTAATATTCTCATTTAATGTCGTAATTTTTTGTTTTGTTCTAAATTTTTATATTTTTGTGAATTTCCATGTTTAAATTGGGGTCATATATATTTTATCAGCACAGTCTCACCCCAACTTGTCACATATTGACGCTTGGTCAGAACACTTGGTATCATTTCTGACGTGAAGGGTCCTCCGTGGTTTTCAGTTGTTTAGCTTAATTTAATGGTAAATAATTTCATATAATTTTTACTTTCATTGTAGCACCTAAAACCCAGCCCTACTAAACCTACCCAATAAACAATATAAAACACACACGCAAGCAAATACAAGTGCAGTCACAGGTATTTATTGCAAAAACTGACCATAAACAATTAGTGTAAAAACTTTACAAACAAGTCGTGTTGCATTCCAAGTCTTCTGAAACCATAAAAAGTCTTCATGCGAAGACGACAGTAAAACAACGCTGAAAATGATCCTGCTCCATTAACGCGCTCACATCTTGTTCAAAAACATACTGTCCCGTAGAATGACGCAACCGGTCACAAGACACGGAAGAGCCAAATGCATTTCACAGCCAAAGCTGACGTAAGGGCGGCATTTTTTGAATTCGCGCACAGCCTGCAGCAACAGCGAATGGAGACGGTGATCGCGTCTATATATTGCGTCAGCATATTGTTGCTAAGGATTTCGTATTTAAAACAATAGAGAAATATGCTAAAAGGGTACCTTGAGCTTCAAAAAGCGACGCCAAAGGGTCCTGACCAAGCATCAATATGTGACGAGTTGGGGGTAAGACTGTGTTGATTTTATATAGTCTGAGACAAACATTTGGAGTCAGCAATTCAGCAAGTATGTGTTAAATAGATCAAAAGTAACTGTAAAGAGATTTATGATGTTACAAACTACTGTTATTTGGAAGTTTATATTCATAAAAGAGTCCTGGGAAAAAATCAGCTTTGCCATCACAAGAATTAATTACAGTTAAAATATAATAACATTGAAAAGTATATAACTGAAATATATTAATATAGAAAAACACCAAACTGTACTTTAAACTTTTAAACAATATACTGTACGACAGGAAAGGCAATACAGAGGAGATGGCACACTCATTGAAAAATGAAAGCAAGTACTTTTATCGCTTATTATAGCTGCTGTGTGAAAGAAAATCAACACCTTTTAATGAATAGAGCCAGTCGCTGTATTGGTTCTTTAGAAAGAACCTAAGAAAGAAATATGATATGTACTAAAGGATCAAAATTACACAATTTTTTCAGACTGAATAGGTTATTTGGCATGTTATGGAAACACAAGTTGGCAAACAGAGTGAATGAACATATTGTAACTGCACGAGGGTTTAAACTTAAAAATGGCAGTCAAATTAACTTCTTCAAACTGGACTTTGCACTCAAATCAGTTACAGTTTGAAATTGTATTACAGTCCATTACTATGTCTTTAAATTTATGCTGGGAGTTCTTTCTTATTCTGGGAATCAAGAGTGCTGCAATAAAGGACCAGAGAGTGCTCAGTGCTGCTTGAGCGAGCTCGGGCTAATCTAAATGTTTGAGAGCAGCTGGGAAACTTAGGAAAGCCAAATGTTATGAGTGTATTTTATAAGGTTAATTACATTTCTAACTTGCAAGCCAAAAATAGTGGGCTAATTAAGAAATACCTGTTTTTTTGTTTTTTTTTTTGCTCCTTTAAGAAAGTGTTTGTATGCGCTAAGAGTAACTTAAGTGCTGAAATGTAAGAAAAATAGGTTGTGCTGGCCTCCATCTTCATTTTAATAAACAAACCAGCCCTCCTTCCCAATTAGATCTGCATATTAAAATCATTCCAGAATAATGCCCAGGGTCTTTTGTGGTAAGGGAATCCATGCCTAGTTAGTCAACAGGATGTCTGGCACATTGCACGCAGAAGCTAAGTTTGTTAATTTGTTCCATACAATGCTGTATTTGAATTTGCCAGGGGGAAATATGATCTTATTTCTCCTTGTTTCTGATGGCAGGCCAGAATTATTGCTTTTCTGCTTGAGGGATGCCTGGGGCTGTATCAAGTAAATGCAAAGATTTTATCCCTTTCTCTCTGCTCTGGTAGATTCAGGCTGAGTTTTTCATTACTGAGGGTGTGATCTCTGCCAGGAGGCAAAGAGAGAGAGAGAAAGAAAGAAGTGAGGAAGGTGGTCAGCAGTGTGCCATTACAGAAAAATAGTGTGGCTGAGTGGCATTGGTAGAAGCACCAATGACCGTGGCTGGTGTTTCTGCGTTTCATGCATTTTTCAGAAATAACAATTTTTGGTGCATTTTACAGCAATAACAATGGATAGTATTGTGTGCTTAAAGAAAGAAAGAAAGAGAGAGATAGAGAGAGACAAAGAAAGAAAAAAAAGGGGGAAGTTGGTCAGCGGTGTGCCATTAAAGAAAATAATGTGACTGTGGCACTGGCAGAAGCACCATTGACTGTGGCTTGTGTTTCTGCTTTCGATTAATTTTTCACAAAGAACCATTTTTGGTGCCTTTTACAGATATAAGTTGAAATGATCAAATAGAAATGTGTACATATTGTACATAAATGTGTACTTATTAGAACCTAATAGGTACCGCCCCAGTAATTGCTTTTGTACCTTTATTTCTGAGAGTGTATTAACTATGACTTATTTCTAAGTAAACCTTTAATTTTCTGCTTAATAACTAGTTGTCATGGTAAGTTCCATGTGGAAGTCGAGGAAATAGGAACTGAGACATATAGCCGGCAGAGCAGAGAGCCAGGGCGAATCCGGCAGAGCAGTAAGTCCAAGCAGAACCAGTGGCCCTGTTACCTTGACAAGGTCCAAAAGATGAACTGCTGGATCCATTTTGTAGTGAACCCTTCTCTAATGAACTGTTTAGGAAACACGGACACTGAGGATTAAAGTGCAGTTGTTTAATAAAGGGAAATTCTCAATTATAGTCAATATAACAGGCAGAGGTCATACAGTGACAAAAACAAAACAGAACTAATCAAGACAAAGTGGATGAGAATTTTTACTGCATGATAATGTATGAATATATGCAGCACAGTGGTTTATATGTATATTCAACACAGTCTCACGAGCAATTCGTACATATTCGTATACGAGGTGCCAAATTTGTGCCAATTCGTACTAAACGATTTCGTACGATTTGTTTAAAATTACGTGATCGGTAGGTTTAGGGGCGGGGTTATGTTTAGGTCATTCATACAAATTCATACGAATTGCCATCTCGTAAAATAAGTACGTTTTACAATAAATCGTATGAATTTGTACGAGTGAGGTTGTACAAATTCGTACGAATTAGCCACCTCGTAAAATACGTACGAATTGCCGTGAGATCAGGTTGGTATATTTATCCAGAAATGGATCAATATTAATTCTGCTGTTATAAAAACAAAACAAAACAAAAAAACTGAAGATTATTACCCTTTTCAGCACTGAACTAGCTATTCCAGCTGGTGTGTTGAACCGATTCTTCACTGAAAGTTTCTGCATTATCCGGTCTTTTCGTGGACTAGTCTTTTGTGAACTGGTAGTTTTTTAAAGCTTTCTCTCATTTTTTATGTTTTTTTTTTATACTGTGCTTCAGAAAACAATTAATTTATGAAATATTCAAATAGGAACAAGCTGTGAAACTGAAATTTAGGAAATTATATGTTTTTGATCTTCACTGTGTACAGTATATACATAATAATAATTTTAAAAAAAGTTGTCACTTGTCTGCATAACTAATGGAATTTGATGTTCATACAATAAGACTGGAACGAATCTGTTCAGGCAAATAAAACCTGATTTAATCACAAGGAAGTTTTCCTCAGTTTCATTAAATTCATCGAATATTTCTTGAGTGTATAATGTAAAATCAAAGGTAGTCAAGACAGCAAAACCACATAATCATAAACAATGAAATCCTGCAATTACAGAGCCATTATCCCATTATGTTGAGATTCCTTGTGCTTTTTAGGAGAGACATCGATAAATGAGAGCAGCTTTTTAATTTCCAAGCTTTACCGCCGTCTGAAAGCGCCTCATTCAATTAAGTCACACTTTCAGTAATGAGCTACAAAGCTTTCCTTCATTGCTTTGTTCATGCTACCGGAATACTGCAGAATTTTGGTGACACTATTTAATTCTGTAAATAGACAATAATATCCGATAATAAGAGGCTGTAAGCAAACAAATGTAGCTGCTATGGTGTGTGCCATTTTGAATGTAATTATTCTGTTCTCTCTATGAAAATCATATTTTAACTTCCGTACATTTTGTATGCTTACCTTATCTGTATACGGGAAATACTGTACAAATAGTATAAGCCATCCAGCAAGTTCTAATAAACAGAACACTAGAAAGTAATTTTGATGAGAGTGCTGCAAAAAATCAAATTGTAGACCTTCCACTGACCATTTTCAAATCATATTTTAAAATTAACTTTAATTCTCTTATTCTTTGACTTCATGCTATAATGAAAAATTGGCACTTGACCCAAGCACATATTAGAGCTTTCATCTTTTTTCCTTTCCTGTCCATTCTGGATGAGTGTCTCAACTTACAACTGAGCAAAATTACAGAAAGAAAATCATTGACTTTAGGCCAAAAACTATTTGCTAGCTGTATTCATGTTGGATTATGCATGGTGGGAGCTGGTATGAAGTAACATCCTCACTATACCATGACAAAACATTGAAAGACCTAGAAAATATATCATCCCAGCCACTTTAAGTGTTGTTTGAATAGGTTCAATTGGTTTCCATGGTGCTGATGAAATGTGGATGATGATGAAACAGGGTTGCTTAGCATGTTTTTTTTATTACAAAGAACCTTGAAGCTTTTAAAAAACCACTTGTCCACTACTGCCTACATTTACAAAGCAATCAGTAAGGGAACATGGAGTCTTATCAGATACTCCAGTATGTATGAGTGTGTGTGTTTATGTAGTATGTGTGCATTCCCTTTTGGAATAACTCTCATCTGTTCATTAAGTGTTTGTCATTTAAAAGCTTCCTCGCTGGTTACAATAATAAAGTACATTTGTATGTCTGAGAGTATATGAGTTTTCACAAATGTGCACCAGCAATCACTTTGTTCACTTCATTTTTTCATTTTTCTTCAAATAATGGTGATTAAACGTAACAGTGAAAAGCTCATCGCTGTGTCTGTAGGTAAAATATCCTGACATTTATGTTTCTATATTTGCTTTGTTTTTGCGGTTGGCTCCCACGTTGTTTCACTTTGTATTTTTGCAGTGTGTAGTAATGACTAATGTTTGACAGTCAGTTGGGAAAACTTTGTGTACACAAAAGTTGTACATAAGTTGCTTAGTTGGGGACACCTAATTTCTAGTGATTATCGTCGTTTTAATTACAGAGACCGTCTCTGCATTTAATAAATAGTTTAATCTGGTCATTACACATTACCATCACTCTCCTATTTGATAATGTTCAGTGCTTTGCTACAAGCTGTATTGTTAAAAACGCTATATAAATAAAAGTGATTAATTGATTCATTGATAAGCTGTAGGGTCCAATTTAAGAAGAAATTACTGCTTTGAACCAATTCTTTTTGAATCAGCCGAAAAGATTCATTAACTCACTTGTGAGTTACTCATTCAGTGAATCATTCACAGCTGTATGGATGTCACAACTGACACGAGTCCGTCAATCTCACTCTGTGCAGCTTAAATTTAAAGTGCTGCTTTTGTCTGGCCAGAGCTAGGAGAAAGACACACTATTTCCTCGTTTAATACTGTAAAGCTGCTTTGGCACAATTAGCATTGTAAAAAGCGCTATATAAATAAGGTGACTTGACTTGACCTGATACAAATGTCTTCATTTGTAGTGTTTTTTTTTTTTTGTACATTAAAACGTAATGAGCCTAACTTTAAAAAACAATGTCTCCCTTATATTGTATTCATTTATATCACTCTGGATCTATAAGTATTTTGTATTTATAATCAAAACTTTACAAGCACATCTGCCGCAGACGCACTGCAGCAGATGCAACGAATACCAGCGTTTTATTTGGAGACAAACAGCAATAAGAAATGCATTCTATAATAAATGTGACAGGGAGAATGTAAATATGCAAATTATACAACAACAGTAACTGCTCACTTTCACGAATAAGCACTGAGTGCATTTATTCTGAGCCGATATCATAAAAAAACTTGCCATTGATAAACACACAATTCATTTTAATGCAATAGAGATGTGACTTTACAAGAGTGAACTAGCAATCACTTCTTTCTTGATTTCAAGTATTATTGCTTCTTTCCTTCAAACATATGAAAGGGAGAGACGGTCTGACAGCTGTCTTACCGTGTCCATACTGTCATGATGTTCCTGTTGTACTATATTTAATCACATCTGAGTGCCACAGAGCTCTTCTGTCTTCCACCCCCTCAATGTCTGACCCTGAGTCCCCATCCACCCACAGTCCTTCTCTTTCAATTTTTTGCAGGAGGATAACTAGCGACAGCATCATCCTCTTTAATAGCACAGTGGCCTTTAAACCTGAGACCATTGATACCTCACTCCCCTCCAAACAGCACGCTGGTCGGCATCAGGTTCATCCGATGGCCCTTGCCCTTCATTGACTCCCCCCATTGTCTGGAGCTTGAATAAGTGGCACATCGGTAAAGAATGCTGATTGGCCGATGAACAAACCCCAGGGGATTTCATTAATGTGGCGGCAGATGCAGCACCATTAGAGCTCTTTCCCCTGTCATCGCGGCCTGAGTATGAAAAAGAAGACGTGAGAGAGGGGAGGGGAGGTAGGTAGGAAGGGAAATATGTCTTATTCTGTGTGATCTCTGAAGCGTCTTGCTGCAAATGAGGTTCTCTTGTGGTTCTACCTGTCTGTGTTTCAGTCTGAGTTCACCTTCATTGATTCTGTAAACATTTGCAGCTCTTCAAGCCCTTCACAGCCATCGACTTCTTTTAAAGAGTAAAGGTAATCATGAAATTATCTGGTGTAGGATTTGTCACACCACCGGGGCTCACTACGAATGAGATTTGATGGTATCCTGCAAAGATGTCTCTTTTTTCTCTCTCTCTCTCTCTCTCGATCTCTGAAGATGAAGTGTCTCTTTTCCTGTCCACCTTGTCCTGGTGTCAGTAATATCCATTAGACTGATAGATGGTGGTAGAAAGATGTCTCTTTACCGGCAGACACGGGGACACATCTAGTCTGTCAGAGATTAATAGACCACACACTCAGAATGGAAGGCTGGTTTTTTATGCCAAAACTAGTCACCCTCACAGAAAAGGTCCAGTGTGATTCCACAAGAGAGCTCAAATCACTGTCTTTAAAAAAAAACAAAAAAAAAAAACATAAAACCGCAACCGCAGTGTCATAGTTGTTACATTTGGCTAGAAAAATCTGTTTTTGAAACTCTAAAGGTACTTTCACGGTGATGACTTCACAATATTAGCTTGTCGACTGTAGTCTTGGTAGGCATTGCAAGTTATACTATGTAGTTTTTTAATTCATTTTTTGAGCAAATTTATTGCAGTTAATTGTGCACATTGTGTGTACATGTATCTGTAAATGTGTTTGTGTGTATGCAAATTGTTATATGATGCAATATACTATCTTTCTATTTCAACACAAAAAGTATCAAAATGGTAGTTTCTTGATGGTCGCAACACATTTTTTATAAAATGGAAATTATCGGACAAGTTTATTGGAATGCTATAATGGGAATATAAATACAAAGGCTTTGCAATTTTATACAGGATTACAAAATAAATTGTCTATTTATCTAAAAGTAAATTCTGCCCTACGTTTCATTTCAAGAAAATGGTCTGTGACCCTGTCGTACCAACTAGACGTCTTTTCCAGTGACTTGACCAGTGTCCTCTCAATGGCCAGCAGAGCTAGGCTGCTTAAATGGCCTTTGCCCATTG
>JAUMHP010000059.1:9482386-9497588 GCA_032361065.1 Enteromius trimaculatus
CGGGAATGTATGAGAAGAAAATCAAGTCAGCCGACCTGCTATATCTAACTGATTCTGAACGAACTCGTCTTTGAGATTAACGTTTTCTAACGCATTTTTAGCCAATAAAATGTTAATACAATAGTACATAATTTGACCATTAAGTTTGTGACATTATAGGGGAAGCTGAGCTTCCCTTGCAGTCTTACAGAAATCGCCACTGTTTGGAAACATGCCAAATAGTGCAGAAAATAAATCTGAAATAATTTAGGGTAATTTCCTAAACAACAGTTATGGCCGGACGGTCACACCACATTATGTTTTGACACTTTGAACAACATAAAAATAGCAAATAACTAATGTTTTTTTGAAAAGTTACACATGTCGGAGAGGTATTTAGATAAGTTTATTATGCAATCAGACAAAAAATGCAGGTGTCATGTTATCGACCCATGTACACTATATAATATATAATATAGTATAGTATTAAACTCTTCCAGCTTTGCTTTCAACTGACACCAATTGATGTTGACACTTAACTAAATTGCTGTCAGTGTTCACAGACTGCAAGGATCTTCAGAGTCTGTCGCGATGGACTTGCCTTCATTAGAGTAGGGAAGCGGCGATAACACTTTCAAAGAAGTTAACCCAACCTGTTCTCCGTGTACTTCATCTCTGATCCACGGTCACTAATTCACTGATTAATGAACTGAATAATGAGTGTGTTTATTTCTCCATATCAGTGCGGGCAGTCGTTTTTCGAGAGTGTGAGTCATGTTTAATTGCGGAGCTGCTCTGTGTGATGACTGGGCTCCTACTAGGACCGTGATTGGCATATCACTCTCCTCGCTGAAAAGAAAATGAGTGAAGCGGAGAGAGAAAGATCCCCTCTCTGCCGTGAAGAGAATGATGATGCACGTTTCCAGCAGCAGTTATTATCAGCCCACCTCTGGCTGTGGCTGTGAGACATCATTATGCCCCTATTGAATTTTACTCAGCAATAAGCCGCCTGCTGCTTCCACTCTCTTTGGCCCAGGATGATAGAGTTGCACCGACACCAGGAGAGTAAGTAGCTGGTGTCTGTCACCCAACCCAACTCCTCAAATCACCCCTCCTACACATTTAACCCAGTGTCCTTCAAAATGGGGCCATTATACTGCTAAGAGGTTTGGTTGTTTAATATGTTTATTTCTTTATTTTGACATAGCTTTGCTGTAACTAAACACTTTTTATTGTTTTTATTAAAAAAAGTTTTACATGTACAAATATATTTATAATAAACAACTAATAATTTAATAAAATAATTTGTTATCATTTTTAATCAACACATGCACAGTTCAAGAGGGTCAATAACATTTAAGTTGGAATTTGATGCCACTTAAAATGTAAGGCAGCAACTGATTTTGTTACAGTGATATATCTTATGTGTCATCAATATAGTCATTTATGAAGGCTAGAATTTATTAGCACAATGCAAGCATGGAAATAAAGTGAATCTGGAGCATTTTGCTCAGTAGGCATTTTATATTCAAACTGCACCTCCCTAGTCTCAGTTCAGTTAGTCTGAAGTGTTCATATATGTCAAAATATATGCAAACAACCCCCAGACCCCTGAATCAAACCAAGTGTAAAAACACCCAGAGAAGGAATGAGTACAATCTTTATTCCTCAAGCATTGCTTTTCAGCACACTCGTCTAGCTGTGAGTCACACAAACTGCACTAGTTTTAAAAGTCATGTCAAGGGATGTCAGAGTTCCTTCATTAGCCTTTCCGCATCTGAATTTAGCCTTTAATTTCCATAATGAATGAGTCTACGGGACTCCTTTTGGTTAAACATCTTCTGATCCACCTGCCCTTACAGACTACTTCGAATTATTTATAATCTGTTCTGGAGTCGCAGAATAGCAATAACCCGTATGCAAATAGCAGACCGCAGACCGGCTGCTCACATTTAGCGTGCTGCGACCCACGCTGACAGCGCCCTGACAATAGGTGAGACAAAAGCGAGTGTGTTGATTGATGTGGAGAGTCTTCAGAAGAGCCATTGTCCCTGTTTTCATTTATGCAAATGAGAAGACTCATCCCTCAGTTTCCAGGTGACAAGGACAGCTCCTCTACAACCCCTCTGCTCAATTTTCACATGTTTGTATTTGCTTATGAGATTTAGCGGCAGGGCTTTGCAGATCTGTCTGCAATAAGTTTATTTAATGGGCAAATGATGTGTTGGGACTGGGGGGGATGTACAAGCAGGACATTTGCATGCATTAAAAAGAACAGTGCTGCTGAGATGTGTATTTCTTTATTTAATGCACTATTTTGACACTTAGATGCTGAAAAAGTACTCATTAATCCTACTGTGATGACTTTTATCCATATTATACAAGGTTTTCATGTTTTTTAAAATAATAATAATATATTTTGATAAACTATTTTATTACTCATTTTGATTTATGTAATTTTATAATTATTAATATGTCTCTTTTCACAAGAAACAAGAGCATGTATTACAACAGCTGAAAAATGTTTCGGAGTGTATCGCTTTAAATGAAAATGAGCTTAATATTCCCGCCCATCTCTAGAAGAGGCGTCGCGTGTAAGTCTCTCTGCTTTGCCTATCAACAGCAATAAATAGCCGGCAAAAACAAACATGACTGTGAATGAGAGAACCGGTATTTAGCCGTACACAATGGTAAGTCAAATGCATTTAAAGTGAGATTAAAGAGCTCGACGTTACAGAGCTCCAGCCGCGCGACCACTACTGGACGAATCTCGCTATACGAACGGCGCGGCGCTGATCAGTTCAAAATAAAAATTTACGGTTAAAATGCTAAGCATTATAACTACGTGACATTAATAATGGAGTCTGGAGTGATACACTTATTTCGCTTGTTTTATGTAGTGCCACACGCATTACCTTGAGAAATTAAAGTGATCCTCAGCAGCTTAGATGTTCATTCAACAGCTGAGGACAGAAACATAGGGTTGCCAGATTTGTACAGCAAAACCCCGTCAGCTGCTACTAAAAATTATCCCAATTGCGTTCTAGTGGGGTAAAATACAGTGGAGTTACCCCTTAAAAGTAACATTTCAGTGGCTAAATTACACGTTACTCGTGTCGCTTCAACCCGCGGACGTGAACAACTTCCAGCAGAAAAAGCGTTAAAGTAGGACTTGGCAACACTGCAGAAACTATAAAAATGTCAATCAATCCCCGTTGCCCCGCCCTCTGAAATGCGACGTCACCCTGCAACGGCTTAAACGTTTTTACTTTTTTTTTCACTGGTCAACTTTACTTACTTTACTTTACTTTGGGGATAATTTCTGTAAGATTTGGATTTATCAGAACACTTACATTTTGGTAATGTAGATCTTTTTTTTTTTTTTTTTAATTCTCATCATTTTGCATTTACAGTTTTTATGTAATTCAGCTGAAGCGTCATCATAAGCATTTTAGTTAGGCTACTAAAGTGCTTAAACAGTAACATAATGAATGCATTGTTGAAATTTCAGGAATAAATCTGATCTGCTGACTCCAAAATTGAACGATGTTACTGCATAATTTAACCATTTACTTAAATAAAAAATAAAAATAGCTTTTCAATGTCACACTTCATTTCAGCATCAGTAATAATAACATCCATCATGTTATTACCACCTACAGCAGATTTGATTCATATTAATCTTCAATTTGTTGCTTGTGACATTCTGAAGAAGCAACAGTAACTGATTAAGGTGGAACTATAAAGTTGCGAACACAAGAAGACACATTATGGATTGTTTATACTTCACATATGTGAGAGTGTGAACAGAAAGGAAGAGAGTGAGACAGCAGGACTGAAAGAGCTGTTATTTGCTAATAACTATAAATAAAATTGTGTCAATACCAGGTTTTATTAATCCTTTATTCGACACTAAAGCTGTCTGCAGTTTGTTTCACTATAAGCAAGCTGCAGCAGATTTCTAATATTTCACATTCTCGTTGCTGTGTGAGACTGTAAATTTGATGAGTTCGAGGCGTTCATGCATGTGGCAAGACGCATGCAATTAAAACATTTCCCAATCAATCACAAGTGAATAATTTGAATCTCCTGGAGATCAGCGGTGAGTTTGGTTAGCTTTGTATAATTTCGACTACCTCATCTACCCGCCTGGCTCCTCTCAAGCATGCAGCCATATTCATTTTCATTGAACGCTCGCCCCGTCTGATGCAAACGTCTCTGGATTCTTTCTGTATAAGATGACTAATTAAAAAGAAGGGCCAGGATCTGCCCTTTCTGGGAGTGAGTGTATGCAGAGAGTCTGAGAGTGGGTGGGTATTGAGAGAAAGATCCAGTTGATAAATAGCCACCTCTCTGTCTCTCCCCCCTTCACTGATCATAAACATCCCCTGATTATCCAGATGACAATGGCCACAAATATTCCTCATTCTCATGATGGATTGGTAGGAGACAGACGGACAGAGAGAGAGAGAGATGCTGACTGGCTGGCCTGGTTTTTCTTCATCTGTGAACAAATAAAGCCGATAGGTCTGGGCACCATATCTTCTTTTTATGTGTGAAGTATAAGGGCAGATAATGCTTAGATCTCTCCAATAGACAGGGTCACAATGACCTAAGAGTTGCGGGTTGAATTAGTTTTGTAGCAGGGAAAAGATATGGCAGGTAATCCTGCATTCTCTGCCCATTTAATTAGGGCCCTACTGGGAAAAGCTACTATTATTTATTTGGTTCCAGACTGGCAGGCCTGATTCAGCGGGGAGAACAGCAATCATCTAGCAGCTCTTAATACTTAGTATGCAGGTAATGAAATTTTATGCGACAGAGCAGTGTTCTGCTGCCGAACAGCTCCGTAATTGTGTCTGTTATGTGGAGAGAGCGGAGAAAAGCGAGCAAGAGAAATGAATGAGTCGGTCTAAAGAGGCTGCCATAACCTCCTGGAAGAACTGCACTCTCAACAGTAACTCAAGTATTATCTAAACTATATCCGTTATTAATGTGCTTTCGCCATTGCTGAATAGCTGAGGTAGTGTACTTAAAAAAAATAAAAAATAAAAAAAATTCCTCTCCAGGAAATTGAAGGGATAGTTTGCCCCAAAAATGAAAAATGTCATAATTTACTGTTCGTTCCAAACCGATGTTGCAAAAGTGATACGAGCTGCAACTATAGAAATATTTCATAGGTGACAAAATGATAACGATGAAATAAATAAAATAAGCTGAAATAAAATAAGTTGAAAAATAAATTTGACAAAAAAAAGATAAAATCAAAACAGCAAATATTAAATATAATATTTACTAAAATAGTATATCTAATACTAAAATAGCACTCTTGTAATGTGAAGATTATAGTAAAATATATGCACCAAAAAAAAAGTTGTAAACAAAATATAAAGTTTATAATCGCTAGAAAACGGAAATTACACATTGTATTAAAAATTGTAGCAATTAAATAATGCAATTTGTTTATAATAATTTCATGTTCATATTTTTTTTATAATAATTTATATACATTTTTGTAATTGTATTTATTTTTTGCATACAGTAGGAACAGGAGAAGTTGAACTCATTGACATAAGTGGCATCATCAGATGTCATTAGTTCTCGTCTGTTTTGTCATCAACGTAAAACCTGGAATTATACATATATGTGCTATTTCCTGTATTGTGTTTAAATTCTAAAGGTACTTTCTCGTCTAAATTCTAGATTTTTTAATTTTTTTATATATTTTTTTTTTTTATTTATATAGATGTCAGGAACCTCTTGAACCTCTAATAATCCTCTTTTTTCGGCTGAAATTCTGAAACATGAGCTCTCAGTTTACTTGGCACTTGTGCTGTTTGTGACTGAAGTGTTTGTTGTTCTGGTGTATTGCTTTAGTTTCTGTTGAAAGTCCAAACAAATCCTGTGGAGCGGGACTGGCTGGAGAAAAATAGTATTGAAGGTCGTTGTGTTTCAAAGAGTCAGCTCATTTTTACTTCAGCGGGCTACTGCTTGGGCTCAGACCTTCATGTGGCGACTTTCCCATGACCCAGGCGTAATCTCTTACCTAATCTGGTTATAACTGCTGCCACACTACAAGCAATGCTGAGCCACTGTCACAGAGCAAGAGAGACTGAAACCCCCATCAATTCCCTTTTTGCTCTATTATGAATCTTCACTCCAGCTGTTTTTAGGTCTAATCCAATAAATCTTTCTTCCCGCTTTCAATACTAAATGTTATTCAGAGTCAAAATGTAAGATAGATGGAACATTTGTAACAAGTTATAATCAGTTTTAATATAAATTTGAAACAAGTTATAATCAGCTATCAGTGCAGGATAACCGATGCATCAAAAAAATCATACTTGGGTTAATGTTATAGTGTATGATATATTCATGTTGTCATTATTGTAACAAAAGTAGAGATATAAAGTGTCTTTTCTTCTTTATTGTTTCTTAAATCCAAGTGAAACAGTATTAGACATAAAAAGAAATCCAGTAAAATATGGTTTGGTTTTCATTTACAGTAGCTGCTGATTCAGTCATCAGTAGGGTCTGTGCAGAATGCAGAGAAATGTGTATGTGTACCCAAATGTTTTTTTTTAAGGGAACCCCACTTGAAAGCACTATAAGGCTAATTTTGAGTAGCAATTGGGGCGGGTTTTGTTGTCTCCAGTCGTCCTTGCTCACTCTTACTTTACTCATATTCGACCGCTGCGAGAGGGTCAGACATAATTACAGCACGCAGTGGGTGTGTTTAAACAGGTATGTTTTACCTGTCTAAGTCAGATGCCTCCAAAGGTCATTTCCACCTTCCACTCTCACTCTCTTCCTCTTTAATTCTATGTTTGTTTCTCAGTCAGGTAAATTAATGCACTCTAATGTGCTTTCAGCTGATGTGCCATATGTGGCAGAGAGAGCCGGAGAGTGTGAATTAGGTTCAGTGCTTCTAAAGGTCAGCTCTTCTCTCCTGAATGGAAAAGCTCTTTAGTATGACCGCCGAACCTTTGCTTTGACACGTAGCTGTCATTCGGCATAGCGAAGCCCCGACATTTACATTCACAGTTTTTAGTACAGTATATGAGTTATAAACCATATAAATCATAATTTTCTTTCTTATAGAACTCATTGGGAAAGCATGCAACACTGAAAGTGAAATCTAGTGAGCGGCACTAAAAGAGCGCTCAATTTTGCGCTACCTTAAGCCTAACTGTCAGTGTTAACAAAAGTTACAAATTAATTGGTTGAAGCAATATATTTTATATTTTATAGATATTTTATTGAGCCTGCATTGGACATTCATTTTTGTTTTAATCACTAACAGTGATTTTCTGTTCCCATAGGAATGTAAGCTCTAAAACCAAGTGTAATGACTCCAGTCAGTGTTGCCAAGTCTGTGGTTTTCCCGCAGAGTTGGGCTGTTTTTAACACTGTTGCTGTGGGTTATTTTTCATGTCTGTCGGTAGAAGTGTCTCCAATAACATGACATTTAGCCCCTGAAATGTCCTGAAATGTGAACTTTACTGGAGGATCCAGTATACCCGAATGTACCAGTTGAGCTACTGAGTACCAGGTGAGCTACTCAGCAAGTTCACTTCGTCAAAAAAGCCACATAAGGATCTGGTTAAATGGTGCACGTGTCAACATGCAATATAGTAAAAGTGTTTTAATGACTGATAATCTTTCCTGTAATCATATTTTGCATTAAAAGAAATAAAAGAAGTTGGTATTTCTTTTCCACTTCTGTTTAATTCAGCTGAAAACAACAGCACATTTTTCCAATGAGCCTGTTTTCGATATGGCTCTCAGAATTAATTACTTTGAAATCTTCCTTGTGCTGTTGGATCTTATCATTGTGCTGCGTTCTTTGGATATGGCATCAGGCGATTCAGCATGTTTTCTTGCCCACGGAAAAGTGATAGTCATCTCTTTGTGTGTCTGTAAGCCCATAGCATTCATCAAATCTGCTGTAATTGTAAACCAGTGTCTGAGTGGCGCATTTGAGATTTACGCTTGTATTGCACCGTACAGGGTTAATGGCATCTGGATACACACAGCTCTTTATGAGACACAACAGTGCAGTTGTGTCACTAGTCTGCTAATGGACGGCCTTGAGTCTGCCATGTTGAAACATGGGATTCGAATGCAGTCGAATTAACATTAAACCTCTGTTATGATAGTTAGACCATCTTCTCTCAAAATTTAAAGGATAACAGTGCTTCATTGCCTTGTTGTAAGTGTTTGAGTAAAATGACTGCTATTATTTGCCGTTTTTTGTGTTTGTGTGCTTGCAGGCCAAAGGCTAATTCAGTTTTTAATTCAGAAAATTCAGCTCGAGAGTAGAATTGGCTCAAAATACGAAGGTTAATATGTCAGTGAGAGGGAATAAAGAAAGCAGGTACACAAAAACATCAGTATATTTAGGCTTGCTACTTTCTTTCGCTGTCTGTTAGGTATCCTTTCTGGTGACTAGAGATTGACTGGATACAGTGCTGTAGGAGAAGAGATTTAACTCCACCTGAACCCTCCTAATGGGGTCTTTTAGTCTTAAAGCTCGACTTCAAACAAACAGCTTCAAAAGCAGGGTTAACACCTCCCACTTAAGGCCTCAGAACACATGCCTCCTTCAGGTTAGTGATCAATATTCCCTCATCAGAATATTTTGGCATCAGACATCAATCACTCTCACCATTCTCATTTTGAATGTCATTGCTGCTCTGTTTATTGGTATTCTCTTTCAATCCTAACTAGATTTCATTTGCATTCTCTGGTTTCCGTCCATGCAGAAGTCTTTCCCTGTTGCTAGGGTGTGCGTTTTTTTTTTTTTTAAAGTGCATTTCTAAGCTCCGGTGTTCTGACTGGTTGCTAGGGCAGTTGTTAAATGATGGTCATTAAGTAAACCGACATTCTTAAAAATAAAAAACGCAAGCAAAATTAATGTCTTTTTTTTTCACCTGATTTGATAATGATTGAGCAGTTCTCCATTTGATTTTAACAGTTTGAATTCATTTTGGTGTATTTAGTGGCCATTTTGTGTATATGACAAATTCTCTCCCAGTACTTTTCAGTAAATCTTATGACCAAATAATCTTGATACGATTAATCCAGCTCTAAAAGTAATAATACCTTGATCTCAAATCAATAGTTTAACGCTTTCAGTGAGATTTACTGAAAAGACCAGATCAAAACGTTTATGAATCATACCACACTGATTGCGTTATAAGGTTTTAATACACTAAAAAGAACTGGTTCATGAGTCATTTGTTTGTGTTTGTCCTTTTTATCCCATCATATTCAATTCAATCTACTAATTCGGATTGCTGCAAGGCTATAGATCATGCATAACTGAGGTCTTCAGCTATGAAAGAGCTATTTCTCTACTATAAAAAAACCTTACCTTGCTTTTGCAGTTACCATTCAGCATGACCACTGCATCTTTCTAGTGCTGTTTGTTGGTTTATTTGGTCCTTTTTAGCCTGTCACAAAGTCAACTGGCTCAAAGTCACCTGCATTCACTGAGCTGTTATAGAGCTGCCTATGTTTTTTTAACCATTTTGTGAACGCAAACGCTAGTGTTCAGAATGAAGACAGCGTTAAGCTGAGGAAGTCTGGGGACTGAGAAGCATATTACTTGGGTAGCTTTCATCTGAGGAAGCCGTTGTGATGGATAGCCCAGTGGCGCCACAGGTACACATCCATTTTGTTTAAATGACCTTGAGAAGAGTCCCAGTATGAAGCAGCCCCAACTGAGAGATTACATTTATTTTTCTCTCAAAAAGACAAGCCTTCTGGCCTCCGTAGCCTCCCTTGGCAGCTCACCTGTGAGTCGGGCACACGCGAACCACCGGATACCGGTCCTGATGAAAAAGTGAGGGGGGGGTGTTAAAAAAGAGTCGTGACCTGGATGTGGGAATAGGTAATCTGGGGGATTACACTGCTTTCGAGAGCTCTATCGTCTGCTCCGTGACTGAAAGAGCAGACCTATCAAAAAAGACTTCACGCGCCAGACTTTGACCCCATGCGCTCATTCCCTTGATGGCTGAAAGGACAGACATTGTTAGTTTTTTGTAGCGTTGTGTGCTGGTGGGATGGTAATAAAATTGTATTTCAGACCAGGTTGAAATGCTATAAAATATGTGCCATGGTTGCAGAGTATGGCTATCAGTTGATTTTTTTTATTTAATACCATCATATGTTGATTAAATGAAGATGATTCAAAACATTTGGACAATTATCCATTTAGCAAAACATTACAAGTTCAGAAATCATAGCACTATAAAGCTGTGATATCTGATTTGCAAACAAGTGACCTGTCTGTTTTAATAAGTCAATAATATTCACAAAGCAGTTTTGATTTGAGCTGATGAAGTGTTTAGAGACATTACTGATTTTACAACATGACTCCCATGCTGAACCATGAATTATTTTTCAGAAAACTAACTGTAACCTGAAATTAAAGATAATTATTAACAACAGAGTTTTCAAAAACAGTACTACTGGTCACTTTTAGCGTAGTTACTAAAGTGGGTAACATGTTGGAACTATAATCAAATTATATAATTATATAATGCCACAATATTTGATTTTTCAGGCAAAAATATTAATATTTAAGCTTCTGATTATTTCTTTTATTTTTATTTATTTATTTTTAATTAATTTTTTTTTTTTTTTTGGTCTGGAGCGCTAAATATTTTGCATATACAGATGAAAATATATAATATTTCTGTCCGTTGCATCACTGTTTTTCAGCACTGATTACCATTGTATGTTAGAAGTTCAAATATTTTCCGTTCCATTTCATAGGACAAGAATCTTTTTATTTTTTATATGTTATATTTATAACAAATCAACCTACATTTACATTATTAAATTGACTGCCCTAGATCAGACCTTTACAGGAAAACTGCATTAAACAACACTCTAGCTTTCTCTTTTCTCACAGGGCTTGAAGTTCTACCTTGCAACGCATCCATTAATATTTCTCACCGTGTCTTTTATAGTCACAACATGAGGCTGACTGCTTTGAGAAGACTTGTGAAAATGTTTACCGCTTGCCTCAGCCTATTTTGTGTGATTTTTCTTAAAATATAAATGATTATAAAAATATAAATAAGAGATGCATGATAACTCTATTAACTTGGGCTTTAGATTCCCCCAGGTCTGAAGTTCTTGGAGAATGCTTATCCAACAGAAAAGCTCTCCTCATACAATTTTAATGGAGAGAATATCTGTAACCGCAGATGCAGAGGTGGTAAGATGTTTATGTTCCAGCCTCGAAGACACATTCTTGCTAACTTACAAGACGTTTTAATAGCAAACCGGTATTTTTAGAGCATCTCATATATTTTAATGTGTCTGTTGAATATGCTTACAGTATGTGTCCTTGCTTCATTGAGTCTGTTAAATCCAATGGTGGTTTGTGATGCCGTTTTTTGCATTTATGAGGTATAGTGACCTCCTGTAAAAGCAGATCATGTCCTCCATGCAGATTCGGCTGAGCGTTTTAATAAGGCTCAGCCAAGAGAAAATGAAAAAGACAGATACGCCTGTACACCGTGGCATCATTAGTATCCGGGAGCATCAGTGGCCTTTCGAATAATGAAATTCAGCAGACGTGCAATGGTCTCAATCACAATGCTAATAAAAATACATAGATTCTTTCCTACACGTCAGTCATGGGAGACAGCAAGAGAGAACAAAAGAGAGAAGACCAGAGGGAGGGCGAGACAGAGGGAAACTGAGGGAGTGTATGTGTAAGAGAGAGAAAGAGAGAGGTGAGATAGCAGAGCAAGAAAGACAGCGAAAGGGTGAATATGATGGAAGGAAACGGTCAAAGACGGCGAGAGAAAGTAGACTGGCAGAGAACAAGACCTGAAGAGCATAATCTTTTTAATTAGGGGTTTGAGCGCGTAGCCTATTGTAATTGTTCGGATTTGTATTATTATTATTATTATCCTTCCTTAAGACTGATTGTGCAGCCCAAACCCTAAGGCCTAGAAAGCTAAAACTTGGTCAGATGGTAGTACTCCTTAGTGATGTATGTCTCGAGATCACTTTTACAGTACGTGGTCTTGTCACTGTCTTTGGTCTTGTCTTGGTCTCGGACCTCTCGTTCTTGTCAAGTCTCGCTGTCTCAGACCATCATAGTGGTCAGGGATTTAGCAGTACTACACGCCAGTGATGCGAGGGTTGATCCAAAATGAGTGGGTGCCCGCGGCCACCGGCGGTAACGAGTCATCCAAAAATATTTTTAATGATATTCGGTTCGCGGACGGTCGGGTCATTTGAAATAAAGATGCCAATTAAACCTTTGTAATTTAAATAGTTCTAGTATTTATATTCAGCTAACTGTTGTTGACAAAATTTCATGATTTCCCAACACGTTGAACTGAGCAATGCCATTGTATAATTTTAATAGGTTACTTTTAAGCGCATATAGCTCAGTAATGTCAGTTTTATGTATTTTCTACACGTTCGTGTAGAAATCGAATGTTCAAGCTGTTTTTTTTTTTTTTTCCACTCCTGAACGAAAAACGTTGTTCTGGAAAAAATGACAAAACGAAAAAGGAGCTGTTTTCTCATGTTTCTTCTTTCAATACTAAATCAAAAAACGAATGGATGAATGATATGCGGATTGGGTTGTTTATACATTTATATACTAATATGTATTGAATGTAAACCCTAGTATGCTGCTGTTCATACAAGTTATTGCGTAGCTTCAACACTAGTCTGTTTTTTTTCTCCGGTCTCGACTTGGTATCGGTCTTGGTCTCGACTTGGTCTTGACATGGTCTGTCTTGGTCTTGTCTTGGTCTTGTCTTGGTCTCGATACCTTCTGGGCTTGGTAGTGTCTTAGTCTCGGTTTAGGAGGTTTTGACAACAAGTCTAGTACTCCTCGCTACGCAGGCAGTGCAAAAAAACTAAAAAATCTGACATTTTTGGCCATAGCTCATAAACCGTTTGTCGTAGACTCAGACATTTCACATTGTTGCAATCCTAGCATTAGCCTGGACAAGACATTGTTTTGTTCTAGAATGCATTTTTCCTGCAAAATTTAGCTATATCTGTAACCCACTTTTACGAACTAGTCCAAACCACTGCAGAAATAATCTGTGGACATTGAATAACAATAATTAAAAATAAAATTTTGATTTTGGCACGAAACAGTAGGCCAATTAGCGTCTAACGTTAGCCAAATGTTATTTGGACTATAACTCTGGAACGGAATGAGATAACGTCACCAAACTTGGTACACATGTGTATAAGCTCGAACTTAAGTCAAATAAAAAAATGCAGCTCTGCCACTTGCCACAAGTCTATATGAGGACATTGGCGTATCTAAAAAAACAGTTAACAGAGGTCGATCAGAACGAAACTCGGTGGGCATGTTCGACTCATGGCCCTAAAGGTCTGTAAGAATTTTGAAAGTAATCACAACTAGTTGGCGCTAACAAGTTTTTTGCTCTGTAATCAAGTGGTGTTTCATACGTCCTCAAAATATCCTAGATCTCCTCATACTAAGCAACTTTGCCTCAAAGAACCATTGCTGTCAATCAAATCGTTCATTAATTATTAACAAATGTGTTAAAAATCTCGATCAAACCACTGCAGTAATAATATATGGACTCTCTAGATTAATAGTTATCAAAAAAATGTTGAATTTTGTCCTTTGGTTAGCTATAATTAGCTAATTTAGAAAAGGAGAGTAAACCAATAAGCCTATAAAATGTAAAAAAAAAAAACTTAATGAAACTTGATTAGTGAAAAAAAATAGCATTTTTAAAGAGAGCTGTTTTGGTCCTTTTAAAAAAAAATAATAATAATAAATAAAGATCTTTGATCTAATGAAATTTTTTTTGGTTTGTTTGTTTTTCTTTTTCTTCTTAAATTAGGCTTATTTTTAAAATCAACATTTTAAAACATTTACTGAGGTTAAATAATTATAATAATAAAAAAAACTTTCACCAATGGGTAGGAAAAAAAAAAATTATCTAAAAATAAGTCAAAATAGCAGTTTTGCTTAGGCAAATTTACCTTGCCTGAAGGATGTTTTGACGTCTTTTTGTCAAAGAAGAAATGAAAGCCAGTTCAGTTCAGGCTTATAACAGTATTCCCCCTAATTCTTAACTCACAAGGTGCTTGTGATGAAACATTTGTGTATGAGAGTTGGAGGATCATTCACTTCCTTAGTAGTGGCTGACAATGCACATCATTGAATAATACATCGACTGGCCTTGATAGCAAATGTAAGTTAGATGATTGTGTAACTGCTGCACTATGTTCATTTGCCACTTTAGAGCGGACGAAGCGCAGATAGAGACAAAGCGCAATCTGACTTGCTATAAGTGGGAGCATTTTACGGCCATTTGATAATTACAGTCATCTATCATGACTCTATTTTCTAATACAGGCCTTCTCCAGAAAAATCATCCTCAGTGTTGTGCTCCTGATTGTGTGAGTTTCCTTTCATTCATGTGGCTTTGTCTTGCATCCAAATGAAAAGGGGCAGAATGCCACGATTACAGCTGGCACAGGTTAATGAATGGAAACACTGCGGTGCAGTAACGTGGCCTGTAAATATGAGTGCTTATGCCATTTTTCTTCATCTCGGCACACTGCGTGGTCCTCTCAGGATGTTTGACTCACTGGTGAATGAAAGATAGCATGGGAAATAAATAACAGCTTCTCTGTGTCATTTTCTCCTTTCCAAATTAAAAGTAGAGGATGAGAAGGACCTCCGAATGGTTCATTTTGCAGTCTATCAGAGGGGATGATGGGGCTTTTTCTCCTTCAGCAGGTGCATGCACATGAACGCCCACAAATCCCATTCATATGGCACCACTTAGGAAGCCAGGACAAAAACATTGATGATTACGAAAAACGGAAATGGTGACAATCAGAAAGACAGTGATCATGCACTCTGACATTTCATATTTAAGGCAAGGCATACAAACCTGTTCTCAGAAATCTTGCTAGAGAATAAAAGTATATAAAAAGGCTACCTGTTCTCATGGCATAAACGTACCTTGGTGTATGAGACACGAAATATGTACCAATAAGTACATATCACTGCAGTTTCCAAAAGAAATTAACACTAGAGGCAGATTTTAAAATTTATGCTTTTGAACTAGAGGTCTGCATTCCCGTGGCTGTACCGCGGGAGCCGCGGGACCCGACCAGACTTCTTGCGGCGCGGGAATAAATTCCCGAATAAAATGCGGATGCGGTCGGTAACGCTGGTGTA
>JAUMHP010000059.1:9519957-9531818 GCA_032361065.1 Enteromius trimaculatus
ATTTGAGAATGGCTTGATTTCAGAAGGGGCAACTTATTTTTATTAAATCAAAAGAAAACTACCTGTGGATCTTTATCTTTGTAGGGTGGTTGTGTACACACACTCCCAACACACATTTCAGTCCAAACTGCTTAAAAAAGTGCATGTACCCCTTTAATATTCTTCATTGTTTGTCCTGCTCGCGCTATATGCGTGGAAGAGATAAGGGCTTTACTGCAGCGTAACTCAACCAAATCTTATACAACATAAATAATATAAACTATATATATAAACCAGCTGAAATGTTTTTAAATCAGTTGTACCCTACCTGATCGAGAAAAAAATCCAGTCTTTCATTCTGCCTCAATTTGAGTCTTGTTAATGATTTAAATCCCTGCTGCCAAGAAGCACCTCTGTTGGTCACGGATAATGGAAAATTAAACTAAATTTAAATCAATAGGGGTGGTTTGATTTATTCATGCAGGTTAAAACCTTTATTTAAAACAACTTTCTTTTTTTTAGATTCTTATTTACAAGATTATTCTAATAGTCTGTATTGTTAACGTTTAGGGAGAAAACCAGTAGTTCTATTTGAAATCAGATATTGAGCACCACCATTTAGTCAAATGGTATGATCATAACACCCTGCGAATATTTGACCTAGAGACTGGGAGTCGAATCAGACTTTTTAAAATTTTCAGAGACTAGTAGCTGACTTGCATTTTATACATCACAAAGGATCACACTTTCAGCTAAAAAAAATCTGTACTAATCTACTAAAGAAAACTTTTTTCTTTTTTTTAATTTACCTACATATTGGATGGACTGAGTTTGAGTAAAAATTCCACTTTGGGGTCCACTATCCCTTTAAATGGGTGAGCTCAGTCTAACATCATGATGCATTTCCCAACCTAGCCTATGGTTGGGATAGTATGCTTTAATACCGTAGTTTAATAGTGGGCACCTGTGAGCTAGTCTAGCTGTTTCTTCATCCTGACAGATGTCCCAAACACCTATGGAACATCAAAATAGACCAGCATTGGCAGGCTTGGAGTCCAGCTAACCACCTTGGGTTGACTCTGTCACTAGAACTGCATCCCATGCTATTCCAGAGGCTTGTCTTAAAGCAAATCTTAAAGAAAAGAAAGTCTTGAGCAGCGATGAGATATCTGTCTGTGTTTTTAATTCTTTGTGTGCTTCTGACCTAAGCAGATGGAATGAGAAGTGTGAATTGCATCGGCAATTGCATGCCAACATTTTTCTCTGTCTCTCTCCAGTGGATGGAACCTGCTGTGAGCACGTGCAGCCCTTTCAGCCTCAGCAGTTCTGAGTTAATGAGCCAAAACACCTAAAGCAAGTGTGCGTGTGTGTATGTTTTTGGAAAGGATAGATGTGGCATAGAGAGAAAAGTGTGTGTGGATGTGACAGAGAAGGAGTTTGCGTTTGTGTTTGTGAGTGTGTGTCATTGCGTGGGCACTTCTCTCACAGCACAGGTAGGACAGATGGAGACCTACACCAATTATCGGCTCACCAGAACCGTTGAATTGCTTAAAGACCTTCAGAGGCATAAAGAAGGGAGAGCGTGCGAGGGAACGATGACACTTTAGAACGGTCGCAAGGTCGTGACGGTGCCGTAGACCCGTCGAGTACAGCTCAGCGTGATACCTTAGAGCACCAACCTCCGTTTAACATTGAGAGAGCACTGCGGCACAAAGCATGATTTTTCCAGCCACAGGGTTTATCTGCAGCCCAACTCCACAGGTTTCTTAGCGCTGTTTCCATCAACACTTCACAGCCCCCATGCTGGGACCCCTACCGAAAATATCGCTGGATCTTCCCACCATGCAGTTTCAGTGTTTAAAAATGCACATAATACTCTCATTCTGCATGTCTTACTTGTCTCACACTGTGTAACGAGAAAGATCCATGGGAAGATAGATGTATTGCCCCCTAGAGGCCAAGTGTGAAGCAGGCCGACAGAGAAACTGACAGCCAGCAGTCGAACAAATTATGTTATTTATAAAATTTTTACAATAGAAGAGTGCTGGCTGTAAAAACAGGGAGGTGCTAATTATAGAGCACTTTATTTACAATAGAGAGGCCTTTTTTCAGCACAGCTCTCTTTTCTCGCTCTCCTTTCACTTTTTATGTAAAACTTTTTTTTGCTGCGATTACAGGTAAAAGGGCCATGCATAATCATCAAAAGCAATTATATTGTGGCAGGTCGTTCGCTTTAGACCTGTCATTACTCAATGCCAATTCCAGAGCGCCCCTGACAGCCGTGAGTAATGACAGGGGAGAGAGACAAGGCTAGACTTCAAGATGTCCACCTTTTGCGACAGGGATGAAGGGGTTCACGGCGACGGTTAGGAGGCAGTTAACAGTCCAGAAGATCTTAATGACAAACCTTCAGGTGAGCGAATGTTATGAGCGAATCTGTGATCCACGATATCATGGTATGTGATGCAAGGTACTATCTGCTCCCCTGGTCTATTTATAGTAAAGCTGCTAGTTTAACTGTCAGTGTAATGCGTTTCATGAGAACAGGTTTAGCCTGAACAAATTGCAATAGCATAGCTGAAAATGTTCCATTAGTGTTGGTTACTAATGCTACTGTTTTTCATATTTGGCGTTAGGGATTTTAACAAAATCCTAAGTATTGAACTTTAGTGCTTTGTCCCACACATTTGTGCTACATGCACATTTAAAAAAAAATATTAGCATGTTGGTGTTTCTGTCCCAAAATCTGCATAAAATATATTGTTTGAAATCTGGCTATGAGGAACTGATTTGGCTGAGTGCACACTCACCTAGCAACCACATTCTGTAGCAACCATGACAATGCAATTTGCATGCACAAGTGCTACTTATTGGCTTTGCAAAATGTAAAAATATAGTGCAGAATTGTATTGAATACTGAAGCAACTCTACTGAATATGTAAATGTATGTGTGTTCACTTAATTTCCTTTTTTTTTTTTTTTTAATAAAGTATTTTACTTTATGCTTAAAGGGTTAGTTCACCCCACCCTCACCTTCACTCCATAGACAGCAGTACAACTGCAATGACCCCAGGTCCAGAAATGTGGTAAAAACACTGTTAAAAAAGTCCATGTGACATCAGTGGATCAACATAAGTTTTGCAACGATAGGAGAATACTTATATTGCGCAAAGAAAACAAAAGGAAACAAACATCATATACATGAAGAGAACATCACTGTGTAAGCGTACGCTTTCTTCTAGGCAAGAACAGCCACAGATTACACACATTCGCTTGTTTTCACCAAGATGTAAACAAGGCTGATTATGTCACATATGTTAAAGCTTGCGTATACGGTTGAGCATGGCGGAAGACGCAAGTCACTGGAGAAGGGTAAATTGTTATTTTTGTTTGAGTTGTTTTGTTTGTTTTGTTGAGCCACTGACGTCGCATGGACTCATTTACAGATATTTTTGCTATGTTTCTGGACCTGGGATCATTTCAGTTGTGTTGCTGTCTATGGAGGGACAGATGGCTCTCTGATATAATTAAAAATATCTTAATCTGTGTTCCTGTCAGGGTAAGGTGTACCCACAAGTAGGCGAAGACGAGAACTTTTTATTCTAACTAGAATGAGAACTTTAATCAATACACGGACACAGGATTGGCAGGATACACACATACAAAATAACATTGACAATCGACACACAGGACAGAGTACAATGGACTTATAAACACTAGGGAAGATGCAGGACAGGTGAGGAACACAGGTGGCATGAATAAACTAATCAACTTAACAAGAACAGGAACAAGACCAAATAAGGACAAACAGGAAATAACAAAACAAATCCAAAACAAACTGGTGACAGATAACATGGACAAAGGCGTGACATCATCTCCCCCTCCCGGAAGGTGCGTCCTCGCACCTAGAGACATCCAGAAGGGGAGGGAGGGTGAGCTTCCTGGAGGCTGTACAAGGCACTGTCATTGGGTGCCTCCAGGACGGCATTGACGACCTGACCCGCCACCATGGATCTGGAGCCTTGGGAGGCCATGGCCAAATCCCCTACCTACCCACCACTTCCACGACCCCTAACCCTTTTAACCCCCAACCACAAAAAAACAAAACTGTGAAACTCTGAAACTGTGACAGGATTCGGGTATGACGGAGCAGAGTCCACAGGGATAAGTTCAGGCATATCGGCCCACAAATCCAGATTCGGACCATGATAACGCGGACTGGATCTGAATCCACTTTCGGGGAGCTGGCACTGATGGGCCTCCATACCGTGCAGATTCCTGAAGTTTTGGCATCGATTGGTTCCCACATTGTGCGGCCTTCGGGAGCGGAATTCGCCGCAAAACGAAATGCGAGCCGGGCAATGGAGGATGGCCTCCTGGCCATTGCTCGTGCGGCCCGGGAAGAGGAGTGAGTCCGTTGAGGAGGCAATGGAGGATTTCCTCCGGTGTGATCATCCTCTTCGGTGCTGTTTTGGGTGGATTGTACTGTCAGGGTATGGTGTACCCACAAGTAGGCGAAGACGAGAACTTTAACTAGAATGAGAACTTTAATCAATATACTTGTTATACAATACAATATACAATATACTGGTTTGTTTTGACAGTAATGGAGAGAATGTAATTTAAATTTTTCTTTTTAAAGATATGTCAATATATAATTAATTCATTTTATGGCAAAGCTGAATTTCATTACTGAAATGAAATGTCATATATTCCTTTAGAAATCTTTCTAATATGCTGATTTGCTGCTCAAGCAACATTTCTTATTATTAATTCATAATTAATAATTATTCTTAACAGTTTCAGGATTTTTTTTAATAGAAAAAGAAAAGAACATCTTAAAATAATCTTTTATCTTAAAATAATATAATAATGAATATTAAAAATGTCCCTTTGGGTTAGGCTCAGTTAATGTGTCCTTGGCCTATACTGAATACAAACATTATCTCACTGATCCCAAACTTTTAAATGGTAGAATATAGGGAATTTAAAGCTCTTTATCAAACTGTGGAGGTTTAGGCCTCCAGTGTGGCCTACAGTATCCTGTTTTATTTATGATATGTGGCTAAGAGACAAATCTTTTAAGATCCTGAACCTTGTGCAATTTTAGCAGCTCTAGTGATTGACTTATCACTGTGGCAAATGCATTTTGGATTTCTTGTTGCTGCAGATGTCTTGCTAAACAGTTCAGTTTCATTTAAACAGCTTTTTATCACATTCTCAGGAGACCATTTCAGGTCACAGAGAAATTTTTTCCCAGTGCTTTCAAGATAGCCGACTGTCTAAGTATATGGTCGATAGATACCGATATTGTTTTCCACAAATCTAAACAACATAACCCAAGTCTGACCCTATATCTGTCTGCAGCTGCAGAGCAGAAAAGAGATTACGAGTGAACGATGCCGTTTTTCCTCAATTAACTGGCCGGTTAATTAAATCACACCGGTAATGAGTACAGCCTCACAAAGCCAAAGGAGGCCAGAGAGCAGAATAAATTTCATCTGACACTTTAATTAAGTTTCCTCACGAATCAGATGTCATAGCGACGACGGTTACTTTTTTATTTTGATTAAAAAAGCCTGCAAGCCGGTGTTCAGAACAGCACGGAGCCGTTTGTCCTTCTCGTATTACAGTCACCAGAACCCTGATATCGCTGGCCTGCGCTGCCAGGCGTAATTGACAGCTACAAATGACTCGGTTTAAGATATGACTGCAAACATGATGGCACATCCTTTCATTTTGAAAATCAATAACACTCTGCCGAGCCTGACTGAAGGAGAGCATAACGGAAAATCCATGTTCCTGAGCGTTCCCCTACGACCCTCAGATACACAGAGGTTACGAGGCGTTTTGTGGGAGCTGAAAAGGACACCGGGTTTCTGTTAAGAGCTATATAATACTCTGCCAGCTTGGCCGTTTAAGAAAGGCAGCAGGGGCCACAAATGTGGCCACGGCTTTGCTAATGGTCCCCGTGTGTCCGTGTGGATATCGCTGAACATTTATCAGTAACAGACACCCTTCAGACCGCTTCTTATCTTCTCCCGAAGGGACGATCGGATCCTCCAAACTCTCGCTTTTGTCCTGCTCTTTTAAATGCCACATCCCTCAAATGATTTCTGCACATCTGCTTTCATATTGTCCCCCATAAGTCATCTGTTAATAATGTCTGTTCTGTTCTTTTTTTCTAGGTCTACAACAGTATTTTATTTTATGATGTACAGTATTGAGTAATGTTTGGGATTGGGAAATGTTTTTAAAATTATGCTCAGCAAGGGTGCATTTTTATCAAATATGCAGTATATTACTATTTTTATATATCTTACTTTTTGTCAGTTATCTCCATCTATCCATCCATTCATCCATCATTGACAAAACATATAATGAAGTAAAATAACTTTAATGTAAAATAATTTACTGTATATTTAATCAAATAATAGATGGATGGATGGATGGATGGAGATCACTGACAAAAAGTGTAATAAAATAAATTCAGTGTTAAAGTGCTTTACATTAAATAATTACAATAATTTATTTATCGATAATATTTTCCATCCATCATTTTGATTTCAATGTTTTACTTTGTCCATTTCTCCAGTTGTTTTGGAGTTGTTTCAATCTTTTTCATATATTTTTGAGTAAAGCCAAATTTTCATAGTTTCTTTCAAAACTGTTATTCCTATTACTGTAAATGTACGGTATACTGGTCTCTGTTGTTTCTTAAAGAACTCAGTTTTGCTCATATCTTGTTACTGTATCTCTACGTCTATCTGACTGAATTCAGCGTGATACTCGTGTGATGTCAGTTCGAGGCTTGATTAGATCCCACAGAGCATTCCAGCCGGCGGCCCGTCTTTGCCTTTGGAGTGCTGCGGCCAACAGCGGCGCTGCTGAATGGATTGATCTGTGCCCAGTTGAGCTAGGTCGAGATTGCACAGGGGAAAGAAAGTATTCAGGCGTTAAGGTGGCAGCGGCCATTTCCGAACCTCCCTCCCAGATCACATCCGTCTGCTTAACCACCTGCTGTCTGACTCCCAGAACCAGCAGCTATGCAGCTCTTTCTGCACGGAGAAGTTGAGAGAGAATGACTGATTGAGGGAAGAGAGGAATGAGAGCAGGACTGCCATACTTCACTGATGAAAAAAAAAAAAAAAATCAACAACTAATTTTACTTTTGATAAGTTTGTTCTTGGTATTGAAGAACATAAAGTAGTTTGAAGTAGTGAAATTTTTTTTTGAATTTAAGAACATTTATTTACATATTATGAGGTTTTCTTTTTTTCTTTTTTTTACAAAACAGCACGTCTTTACAGCAACTGAGTGATTAAACGTTGCTGCTGGCATTAAATTTCAAGTGCTTCATAAACAAACACAGCACAACTGAAAAGGGGCTCAATTAACTGGATCAAAACAATGTTTAGTGTTACATTAAAATCAAATATAGGCTTTAATCTAACCATAATTGAAACATCAAGTCCTATATACAAAAAGAATTATGTGCAGTAAGAGACAGAGGTGTATCAGCCTGACTCATGAATATTAATTATGTGATGAAACATTTGCCTTGTAATTGTAACTGATTTGTTGCAAAAAAAAACAAATAAGGGACGTTGGCAAAATTGGGATCATCACTTACAGATTGAGCCTTCATTCAATCTATTGGATGCTGATGCATGCAACATGTTGGCAGAAGCTTCTGTTACAGTCTTAAAGGGATAGACACGTTTACCGTATTGTTCCTCCGTATGACTTTCTTTCATTCTGTGGAACACAAAATAAGAAATTATGTCCATACAGTGAAAGCCCAATTTCCTTCTTTTTTCCCCTCGGAAAAAGGAAGTCATACATGTTTGAAATAACAGGATGGCAAGTAGCCTAAATAACGACAAATAAATGCCTATTCCTTTAAAGGCTGTTATTTTACTTATTGGGCAAAAGAAATTAATTAAAATACAATCCTTGCCCAAAATGTTGGAGGGCAAAGTTCAAAATGTCTAAAAGCAGAAGGCATTCGTTCCCTTCAGTGCTCATGTTTGCTACTTCCTGAGTCGCAGCTCTTGATGAGAGGGGCCTTGCCTTTCTTGATTCATGAGATAAATGCTTTGCTGTAAAAGTCGTGCTAGATCATTTTTCATCCACGCTCTGGTTCGTGCTCTCGCGTTTTCCCTCGTCTTCAGCATTCTGCTTTCCATCTTTCTGTATTTTCGTGATCAGTGTGTCTATGTGACTATGATTGAGGAAGCAGTAGCTTGTGTCTATGAGAAATTGCCTGGGCTCGCTGAAGAGGGCTTAAATGAGCCTCCTGTGGGTCTTTTCATACGGCCCTGTAATCGGGCCTTGTTCATATACTGTAGAAAGGCTGGTGCAGTGCTTGTGACTGGAGAGAAATAGTAATAACACAATAAGCTTGCGGAATGGATGCCCATACTGTATGTGTGTGAGTCATATGCTCACTGTCAGGGCTGATGAACCGATTACCCAGCTCAGAGCATTTCTTACCCAGTGTATGGAAAACTCCCTCTGCTCGGCTGTCTTTTGGCGCTTTTCCACTGCGTGGTACGACTCGGCTCGGCACGGCTCAGTTCGGCTCGGTTTGCGCTTCCACAGCAGTTTAGTACCGCTTTAGAGTGGGCGGGATTATTCACGTGTTGTTATAGTTGTGTTGTCACGCCTCTACTGCCGTGACATCATCGTAAACGCACCACAAACAAACACAAAACAATGGGGCATTTTTCATTCCGCGTCGCCCCATCAAGCTCTCTCTGGATCCGCTCCTCGGCTATCAATGAGAGGAGCGTCTGTACTTCCTAAACAGACCATAAAAACGGTCATTTTTGGTTGATACAAAAAGGTGCGTTTCTTCAAACAAAACAGTTGCGTTCGATCCTTCGCTGGTTGTGCTGATTTAAATCTAGGGGTTCTGTTGTGTCTCATGTCGCAAGTTCAGTGACGCAGTAATTTTCTCCGGCTAATCAGTGACCAGCAGAGTTTACACGTCCGTTTTGGTAACGATACGGTTCACTTGGAACCTCGGCTGAGGTGGTACTAAAAAAAGGGCCAGGTACTGTTCCCAGTGGAAAACCCCTAAAAGTGAGCTGTACTGAACATGCCGTACCGTACTCTGCAAATAACTATGGAAAAGCGCCATTTATTTACAGTAACAGCAGTTCAGTATTGTCACACTTGCTCCTATATGAACCCCTAGTAAGTCGGTGTGAGTTGACATTAAAATGGCAATTCTGTCATCATTTACTTACCCTAGTGTTGTTCCAAACTTGTATGACTTAATTTATCCCGTTTTGAAGAATGTGTGGTCATCGATTTACATGCAATTACAGTGAACCGTGACTACAGTTCATAAAGTGACACAAAAGTGTCAAAAGAAACCACACAATGACATAGACTGGATTAGACAGTCTTGTTGAGCTGGTGAGCAGAATCAGTCTGGGCTGCGTTTCCCAAAAGCATCGTAAGCTTAGTTTAGCTTGGTTTCAACGGATGCACTGTACAATATACTTAAGCATACAAAGCATTCGGGAAACGCAGCTCTGATTTGTGAATTAATCTTTTCAAGTGTTTTGTGAACTGGTTCATTAAGAGAATTGTTTGGATGAACATTTAAAAAGAATGATTCCTTCACTGTTTACGAACAATCGGTTTTATCCTATGACTTTAGATGACTTGGAATAGAGGACAAACTCACATTAATAATTTTAATGATACTTTGTCATTCTTTTTGATCAGCCTTCATTAATAGTAACTACATGGGGGGAAAACAACTTCTAAATATTTGAGCGTTTCTCTTCTTGTGTTGCACAGAAGTCATACAGATTTGGGACAACGTGAGGGTGAGTGAATAAAGACAGAATTTTCATTCTTACTTGTTAACTGTCCCTTTAAGAGTGATTTTTTTATTGAGACAGTGAACTGGATGTCAGTGCTGCTTATGAACATTCTACTCTTCGCACTCTTTAATGATAACTTTAATGATAATTTTGCTTTTTTTTGGTCAATCATAAAATAAAATAAAAATGAGTGACTTAATTGAACTTGAGATTTTGCAAGTCTATCCTTTGAATAGACTTTGTGAACTGGATCATCTGGTTAATTTGCCATCTGTTGCACAGACAAAATGAAAATCATGCACATGATGACAGGAACTACACCTTTAAAGGCTTTTGTTCTCTATGGACGATCTCTGTGGCTCCTCAACTACTGTCGTTCTCTTTGGGTGAGAATGTATGTCTGCAGTTCACAATAGCGATCCTGTTGTATTATGAACGGCTATGCCAGGAATTCATTGCAGTGTGTTTGTATAAGGAATACTAAGACCTGCTCACTCAAGCCTATGTGAGCCACTTGTCCTCCTAAGAGCTTGTCAAGGTCACTTTTGAAAAGTGCAGCATTTGCCTTATATCCGGTCATGAGTCATATTCAAATGAGCTTCTCACAGGGCACATGTTCTATAACCGAATGCATGCTGGGCTCTTTCACACTTCAAGTCTGTCCGCTCCTGCTAGTCTATCTAGAATTCTTAGCTCTGGTTCTTTAGCGAATGGCAATATTTGTTTGGGGGTTTTTTTCAGCATTTTAAACATAATATTGGCTTGAGCAAAGTTTGCTGTCATAATCACCGTCTCACTCAAAAAACACCTTTTCTCTTTTTATTTTGATGTGGAGTGTGTTTGGCTATAAAAATGGAAATGGAAAACAAACCTTCGACCCTTGGCAAATCGGCTTTTAAATGTTTCATTTTGCACCGTTTGCACACCAATCAAAAAGATTTTGCACAGAAATATGTTTTGCTGGACTGATGATCTATGTTTTTTATATTCTTCTCTTTTTTTTTTTTAAAGACCCCATGGAGTCCAAATTGAAGGTTTGTGGCTTTTAGTGCAAATATTACCATTGAGGCCGATTTGGTATGCTAGTGCACTCCTAAAACTGACAAAATAAACAGTGTAACCACACATAAATTTAACAGGGTGGTTGTCCGTATCCATTTATCCATTTTATTACTGAATGTATAAATGCCACCTGCCTCTGACTTGCAATTATAGAAGTTCATGGTTAGTTGGTATACTGTGTGCGCTGATGCTTAGTTGTTTTATCAGTTGTTTAATGGCTGAAATGTGTTTATTTTAAAAGTGTTTTCATGTGAGAACAAAATATTCATGCCGAAACATGGTTTTCAGCCAATTCATGATATTTGTTTCTCTGTTCCACATCTCATCTCTCTTTTAGCTCTTTTAGTCATTTTTTTCCCCTGTCTCTTTTGGCATCAGACATGATGATTTAATTGATTCATTCTGTGTAGCCCTTTTCAGAAATCACATCTGTCATTCACTGTTTTTAGATGTTTTATTTTAAAAGATCTGTCTTTAAGCATCCAGCAGCAAATGTAAAAAGCAATAATAGTTTGTATCCATGTCTCGTTGCGGCACTGCGTTGAGGTCAGCAACCTTTTCCTCTTTCCCATTTGTTCTTTTTTTTGGTATTTTAATTACCTCGTTTGCATGATTTCCTCTTGTTCTCAATATTTGTGCTTTTTTGTATAACAGATCTCACCATAGAAACAGTTATTGGACAGCATTCTGCTGGTCGGTTCTGGCATAGCGATCTGGTTTCAATGAAGCCAAGGTCTTGCATAACCGGTAAATTGTACTGTATCAAGCAATTACGCATTTCAGAACAACAAACTCCACAGAGTGCATTATTCTTTTGCAGTAGCTGTGCCAGCTTATAAGACGTGACTCATTAATGCATACACAAAACACATGTATGCTTTTCTTTGAATCAAATCCAATTCCGGTAGCCAACGTCAGGTTCTCATTTGTCTTGTTTATCTATAAAGACATTTCCCAATGACGTTTTTTGGAAAAGCC
>JAUMHP010000059.1:9533692-9576320 GCA_032361065.1 Enteromius trimaculatus
ATGCGAGTTTCATTTGCACGATAATGCTGTGTTTACTGAGAGCTTCGAGTGTGCGCGTATCATAGCGCGGAAGTATCTGCAAGATTATCACTCAAATGTTTATTGGTTCTTCTGGTGGAATTATGCAGTTTGGTCCAATGCCCATCGCTCGTTACTTGACAGATTCAGAGTTATAATGTAATTACAATTAAAAAATAAATTGAATGAAATCAATTGTCTGTAGCTTCAGGTTAGGTCTTCTCAAGAATGTGCTAATAAATCTCTTCAATCACTTCTCATTTCTTTTGGCAGCTTCTTCAGTTTCGAGGCCATGCCCCCTGAAAACCCGTAGCGATGCTTTCTTCTCTTTTTATCCATGGTTTCTTCCTCTTTCTTCACATTTAAGTCTTTAAACTTTTTCATCTCTGCTAGTTCTCCTCTGAGAATCACAGCTTTAGACTCAAAATAATGCTTCTTTTATCTGTTCAAGGTCCTTCTCCTATTACTGTATTTTGACAGAGGTAGCAATTTAATTAACTGCAATTGTCAGTTTGTAGATGTAGCCACCAAACACTAAAAGTGATAACAGTCAGATTGATCTCTGGTATTTTCTTTTCACACTGAGCTTTGAAAAGTGTCATAATATTAAGGTTATAAAATGAATATCAATATAAAATGATTTTTTTAATAATAAAAGTCAATGGGGTTCAAAAGCGAACGAACAAACAAACAAACAGCTTACTTTTTGGTTATTAAATGAAAGTAATTCAGACAGGTTTATGAACAGCATGTGTTTATTAAGATTACTTATTTAAAATGTAAATAACCTTTTGTTCTGATTATACATATTAATGTATGGTGTCTATTTTACTATTTATTCAACATTTGTGACTTTTAGCAAATTTGTAAAATCTTATAAAAGCAATAAGACACACATTATTTTAACAAATGTTCACTGAAAGCTTCATTAGGGAACTTCGAATGGTTCTTGTATAGCATCTCTACAGAAACTTCTTTTGAAACTTTTATATTTAAGACTGCTTGCTTTATTTTTTACACTGATATTTTACACTGTTATATCATATTGATATATACAGTTAAAGGTCCGGGTTCTTAAATGCTGTAGGTTCACACACTATAAAGGGCATCTGTGAAACATAACTATGTGCATTTGAGCAAGGCACTTAACCCCATTTACTCCAGTGGGACATCTCTGTAACTTAAGATGGTGATTGTGTGTGTGTGTGAATAGGGAGGGGGTTGCAGTGGACCTGGCCATGTGTCAATATATAGCAATTATGTAATATATAAAGCAACTTTTTGTTTCGAAACATTTTGGTTAGATACATTTATATAAAATAAAACACAAAAAAAAAGGGTTTCTTTCACCAATTTCCATTTTTTAAATAATTTCGAATTATGTACTTCTGGGGAATAACAATTATAGTCAACCTGTGTAAAATTCTGAGCTATTCCTGAAGTACATTTAGCAGTATTGCGTGCTAAATAGTGCATGTGAAAAGAAAATAATAATCTGTGAACACAATTAAGTCTTCTGAAGACACACCAGTGAGAAGAAAGTTCAGTTTTAAAAGACTGTCTTCAAACTTTGTTACAGCAATTAGTATGGAGGGAAAGGTCAGCCACAAGACAACATCACCTGCACCTTGCCAAGTTTAGGTCACCTCCCTAAATTGGATCTCTGGGTTGGTGAATGTAACTTAGACAGGTTATGAGGTCACTGAAAAACCTGATGAAGCTGGAAAGCTTTTGAGGCAGCATTAAATATCCTCATAAGAAATTTATTTAAAGGAAAAATGTAGTGCTGTCAAACGATTAATTGTGATTAATCGCATCCAACATTTTTGGTTTACATAATATATGTGTGTATACTGTGTATATTTATTAGGTATATTTACATACGCTCACGTACAGCATATATTTCGCTAATATTTATATATATAAATATATTTAATATATAAGCATATATATATATATATGTGTAATTGCTCCATTGTTTTCCAGAAATCATGAGGAATACTTACAGTAGTCATTTCCTGTTTTCCCAACCTTAAACTGTAATTGAACAAATTAAATGAATCTAAAATTAATGGATGTGGCTTTGCTTTTTAATTCTACGTTTTCCACCTTGTACAGAGGCCTCTGGAGAGTGGATTGATTTGGGGTGAGTCCAGACGGAAATGCCATTATGCACAAAAATTGGATTTATTCAGTTTTGACCACTCTGTGCCTATTCAAGCATTTATCCCTGTAGGCTGTTCTGGAAAAGAGAAAGGAAGACTACAGGATGTTTTGGAGAGGAGTGGACAACTACAGCAATTAGAGAGAGAGAGAGAGAGAGAGAGAGAGGCCGATAAAGACAAGAGGTGTGTGATTGATTCTTGCATGCGAGGATGTGATCAGCCAACACATCAGACTTATGTAGAATCTTATATAGATTTTTTGTAATCTAATTGTTCACACTTATTTGTCTCTTTTGTTCATTTTTGGAGGAGTAAAATGTTCATATAAACAAACATGCATTTATACTTGTCCAGTTTCATCTGGAATGCATCCAAGACCACCTCCTGAAGTGGTTTAATTGGATTTAATCAGATTTGAATCTATCGTGAAAGTGTGTTTTCAAAGTTTTTTAATTGTAATCAGTAACACTTAACAATAAGGTCTTATTTGTTAACAGCAGTTAATGTATTAAGTAACATTACCAGCATTTTTCACAGTTATAAATGTTAATGTTTGTTGTTTGTCTGTCTTTTAGCCAGAATTATTTTTATTTTATTTTAGTTATGTATCCCTGCTTATGTAGCCTACATGTGCCGTATTTATGCAAACTTAAGCAATTGGTTTTCTGCCATGTATTGAACAATGCTAAATAAAAAAAAAAAAAAGAATCTGTATTGTTAAGCCCTCCTCATGATGGTCCCTGATTTTGTTTAATCTAATTAATGAATGTAAAACCCTAAAAAAACAAGTTGATTTATGCCCAGCAATCCACTTGAGAGCCACATCTTAAATTTCATCGGGCTGATTTATTCCGGGCTCTTTAAACGACGTCTCTCAGGGGAGCGAGAGCGAGATGACAAGAGAGGGGGCGTGGATGTGAAGCTCTCTCGTTTGTCAAGCGTATTGTCCGACGCTCTGGCAGCCAGACAAGGCGCAGGCTGCTTAATTTGCTCAACGTTCATAATTTACTTACTCAGAATTTCAAATAAGCCGAAATGAGGTGACGGCCCTTTTCTCTCCATCCCACTCCCGATCAAGGTTAGGTGATATCAGCACTCGTGTCAATGTCACCAGACGGCTGAGTCGCAATCAGAGGATGAGAGCATTTGCTGAGTGAGAATTGTGTTCATTCACTTATTCAAAGGAGATCTGTGTCAAAATTTGCATACTACCTATTATAGTATGCGAGATTAGCGTATCCCAAATAATAGCAGGTTGTAAATAGTATTCCAAAAGCGTCCAGATGGCATGCTGTTCCCACTGGATTTGCGAAATACGTTTCCATGCATGCTTTTCAAGCTAAAATTACCCGAAACCCCAAAAGTCTTCTTGTGGCGAGGGAATATTACATTATATTACATTATCTCAAAACTAATCTTTTAAACTTTTTTTTTTGTTGTTGTTATTACAGTACTGGAAAGTAAGTAAACACACACAGTATAATGTAAGTAAACAGAGACACAGCCAGAAAGAGAGCTAGAGTTTATTATATTTTCTTGTGAATAGCACGAATAAATTTGTGATTGTTCATCTTCACAGGAGAAAATGCCCTTTGCATTCATGTGCAGAAATATATTCTGCATTTCTACAATGCAAGAATGAAACCTGGGGGTGCTGAACATATTCATGTTGTACCGGTACAAGCGAAATTGAAAAATCTGGCTTGAAATATTTTTCAAATGTAATCTTGACTGCGAGCAATGAAAGCACAGAGGGAAATTGCCAAACACTGTATTGTTATTCTAAGTATGACACAGCTATTGCGGGCTTGTTCGGTTTTGTTGTCTTTTGTGTTGATAAGCACTATATCTTACTGTGTCTCTCCATCATTGTTATTCGTCTCTCTCTCTTTCTTTCTGTCTCCCTCTCTCTCTCTCTCCCGCCTGTCACCCTGAGGGTGTTGAGCTTGGCAGTGTGGTGAATCTAGTGGTTGACATACTCTCTTTTTCTGTCTTTCTGCTGCACTGCTGTTCTTCTATCCTTCTGTCTTCCTGTCTGCCTCTCTTTTCTTACTCTCAGTTCCAGCCGTGAGACAGTGAGCTGGAAGACATACGTGTTGATGGGCAAATTCCTCTCTCTATCTTTATATAGCAAGGTGAATCCATTAAAGTCAATGCACTTGCATCCATCAAAAAGGCTCATACTGTACATTTATGACACTTTTCTACGTAAAGATTATATTAAGTATTTTCATCATGAAATTCAGCAAAATAGTATAGTTGCAGTTTTTTTTATTACCATCACTGTCACTTTCGGAATGTTTTTTTTTTTTTTTAAATTAAATGCAATTTAAATAATCAAAGCAGTTAAACCAATAAAACCATTGCTAACGCGATTGGAACTATTTAAAGAATATTTAATGTGTGTTGCGTTTTGACAATTTGAAAGGAAAAAGAAATTAGAACAGAAATGTCAGAGTAGGCTAATATGTTGAATGCACTTACAATCCATGAAAGTGTAATGCTAAGAAAAAGTATCATAGCCCGACGCAGCAACCACTAATGTAAGTTTAGGGCAGAAATTGTATTTCCTATGGTGTACAGTATACGTACTTGTGTGTGTGAGCTTGTAGCCTGCAAATGTGACATTTGCTCTTTAAACGGCAGCATTCTAGACGTCTTTCAAACCTAATAGCACCTTAGACGTTTGGTCTTAGCCGTGGCCTCTGTCCTCTGCACTTCCTCGTATATTCCAGTAAATTACCAATTAACGCTGTTATGCCAGGCCTGCTATCACATAGCACACACTGGGGGCTTGTCAAAAGTAAATGACTTTATGTCCACTGCGAACGCTGATTAATGAGCTAGGGAGAGAGCCTGAGGCTCTTCAGTGGAGTTTTTCTGTAAATGGCAGCTTGGAGAGCCTAGAAGAGGCGCACTGATGCAACACAGGTAACAGAGCAAGCAGGTGTTTATTAAAGCCAGAGTCATTCACAGTCAATTACCCTTTCACTCAGTACAGGAGGGGACTGTTCGCTGAGAGCCCTGCCACCAAACACACATAAAAGCACTCGCGTGTACATATAGACACAAATAACACTAACCGTCCCCATTCGCTGTTTCTGTAGAAGTTTACTTGACTCCACAAAGCCTGCAATGTCAGCAAACACCGACTTGTTATGCAGATTAGGAATTTCAGGATTTAATTAGGACTTTTTATAACAGAACATTTAAAAAGAGAAATTATACATTTAAATGCTTTAAGATCTTTTAAGATGCACTCAAAAACTTGCTTGTTGGTCTAACTTAATAAAATTATGGCACGCATTTCCATTCATTTGAACTGATTTATTTGAACTTAAAGTTATTTGTACTAGTGACAAAAAATCATGATAATCCAATGAAATCAGACCAATTTCATTTGACATGTGAATGTTCCCTGAACATAATTTGCTCTTGTTGACCCAACCATTGCTGTTGCAGTACAGACTGGTGCCTTAGTGGAGAATTCAACTCATAAACTTGTCTGATTTACTAACTTTTTATCGTACAGGAACATAACAGACATTCTAGTACTTGATCACATGTTAAACACTACATCTGCATCTGTAAAGATCAAACTAAAATATTCTCATCACTGGATTAACACACAGCTCATGTAGCCATAGCCTAACAACAAGGTCTACACTTCACCATAATGGTAACCTCAAAAATGAACATAAAGACACTTAAAATAAAGAAACTGAAAACACATGAAACAGCATTTAATTTCAACATTTATTCTCATGATCTATCCATATGCAAAGCATGCTGGGAACTAGAAATCCACTGCTCAGTTTCAGTCAGTGCAACATAAATTATTTGTGCAGGCCCAACACAAATGGTATAAGTTAACTTAATTTTTTTACAAACATGATTTCATTTAACATAGTAAAATTGAGTGCAAATTTCAGCTGTGTAAAAAACTAAAGATTTGTGTTGGTTTAGCTTATTTTATTCAAGTAAACTGAGCGAACAGCTAGAATCATTTTTTTTTGAGTGTGGTCTTTGCTGGTTTAAGCTGGTCTCTAGCAATCTTTGGTCTTCAGACATTTTATTAGCCCCTGTAGTTTTCCCAGCTGAAACGTGTCCTGAACCTTCTATATAAATATGCAAATACTGTAAATTTCTATATGTAAAATTGCATACTGACTTTGCTGAAAAGACGGTCTAAACTCTGTTCTTACCTAAATCCCCTCTACAATAATTATTTGGGATATATTAGGCTGCTGTCCATTTGATAAATGACTATTGTTACATTCATGTAAAAATGTGATTTGGTCTACATGGTAATGACGAATATTACCGCTCAGATTGCAACAGACACAGTGTGCGATCAAACTTTTAGTGAACTTGGGATCTGTTTACATTAGTGTCCTTATCAGACTGCTGTTTTACACTCAAGCGTAAATATGTCTGTGCAGATATAAACACATTCACATCTGCTCATGCCTCATTTCTAATTATGTAGCACCATGTAGCATCTGCGTGTCTAAAGAACTATTTGTTGTATTTTAAAGAACAGTTCAACCAATCATTTGCTGACCCTCAAGTTGTTCCAAAGTCCTCCAGTATTCTTGAGGGGCTTCTGATGCAACTTGAAGAAACCAGGTGCGTGAAAAACACACAAAAACAATAAAGTATAGATTTCTTCCAGCTTCGCGTTTGATTCTTTCATTTTTGTCTTTCGCAACTTGTGCTGGCTTTGTTTTGTGTTCGTAAAGTATAACCGTAAGCTCTTAATAGGAAAAAAAAAGAAAGTGTTACGTGACGCACTTCCACATCTATTTCTCCACTGAAGAAAATACACATGGAACGGCATGAGGGAGAATTGTTTTATTTGTGAGTTTGTCCTCTAACTGATAATTCTGTAAACAGTGTAATAGCAACATGCATTTTTTCCAGACAAGAAGCACGATTCCCTGCCTCATCAGCCACCGCGTTTGGTTATTAAATCTTATCAGGGGAACAATAGAAATAGTATGTCGCTAATATTGTTTATGATTCATTGCCCTAGCAAGGCCGAGCATTATTCAGCTCCCTCTCTCGTTTGCACAGCGGTTTTCTTTCTGCGGTATGTCTGCCCTCTACTGTTCAGATTCCAAATTAACAGCCACGTTGATATTTCACGCTTCACCTCTGGTTCATCAAGGACGTTTGGAGAAAAAGTTGAACAAACGATTCATTCCTGTATAGTTCTCAAAATTGAAAACTAGGATTGGACTGAAAAAGCAACAGGATCTGATACTGTTGAACAGTTCCAGGTTGAGGAATCACATTTAGACTCAATCCTATTTCCTGACATATACTGTTTTGATCATCTGTGATTGACTAGCACGAAATACTGGCACGAACAAATACAAGCAGACCTGAACAAGGAGGGACAATTTTTGTGCTGTGAACCTGGGAATGTTTCAGTCGGTGGATGTAAAGCCGCGGCATTTATGAGCGCAACAGGTGAAATATGATTCTTTTAAAAATGTCTTATTGCCATCTGTCACAGATGCTTTCTCAGTGGAGCACACAGTGTCTGTCTGAAAGCGATGGCTGCTGTCTCTGAAGCAGAACAGAAGTAATCACATGGAGCTTTTCTGCTCACAGAGCTTCAGTCTAGCTTGTCTTGAATTTTCTCTCTCTCTGTCTTCAATCATTCTCTAGAATGAGGTCTCTGCTTTCACGAGAGGCTGACCACACTGATGAGCTCTGATAGGAGAGATCCCCCGTGAGATGAACCTACAACCATCCCACCGTGCTTGAAGACCATAGATCAGTGTCCCAAGGTAATGATTATAGTTCAATTATTGCGCTTGGTGACAGGCGTAATATTTATCACTATATATCGACCGGATGCATGATGTGCGATTGAAACTCGTCAGCTGAAAAGCTGTTGTCTCTTCATGCACTATAGTGCTACATCAATTGCTTTTTGCCGCCAAAGCAAAAGATACTCAATTTACACAAGTGTTTAAATAAGAAAATATAAATATTTATATAATAATAATGCTTTTATATATATATATTTTTTTTTTATCTTTTAAATGTTTTTGTTAGTATAAATGTTATTTATATTATAACAATATTAATCTGTTTTATAAAAAAACATTAAATATGGTAATTTCAATACAATTATACCTTTTAATAATATTATTATTATATTATTTTAATAATATACATTATTTAAAAATATTTAAATGTTTACAGATATTTAAATAAAAAAAGATAAAAAATAATGGTAATGAAAATAATAATATTATTTGTATTATAATCAGTTTATTTTTAAAATGTATTATGAATATATTTGTTACTAACTGTTGGTAAATATTTAAATATTAAATCTAAAACAACGTATTTTAATTCACGTTTTATCAGTTAAATAAAATAAAACGCAATAACCATAATACTGTTTAAATATTTATATAATTGTTTTATAATTATGATAATAATAATAGTAAACTGACAGTTATGATCATTCAATTATTAGGCTACTTACACTGTTTAATACTACATTTTCTTTAAAAGCAGAATGAAATAAATCTAGTTTGAACTTTCCAGTTTGATCTATTCCAAGGTTTAAAAAAAAGATTGAAAGGTTGTTGATGTTTGTAGTACAATGCAATCTGTAAAAAGACTCGATGTAACGATGAAACGATTTGCCTTTGATATCTTGTGGTTTTGAAGGATGCTAAACCAGAGCACTAGTCAAAGACACTCAATCAAAACTTCACAGAAGATAAAGGGTGCCTCTCCATCACAGTCAAGACAAAAGTGACGTTCCTCAGGAACAAAGTGTTGAATCGAGAAGCACTTTCTAATGGAAGTCCTTTATTTTCAGTGAAGTCCTCTTATTTGTGAGTCTACAGGTGTGACCGTGACCTGAAGATATTTCTCTGCTGGTGGTCTTTAGACAGTAGGAATATCCCGTTGTTGTAAGAGGTTTTAGAGAGGCATACAGGATTACTGAGCAGGTTTGGGCTCAGAGCTCTCTATATAGTCCTTATGTGTGTTCGGTCTGCAGGTCTCCTTCAAGCCACAGAGCTTTGAAGCTTTTACAGCACTCCTGCAGTGAGGTTCAAAGCACAGCCCTCTTTCTCCTCTGCCTCCTTCATTACTCTGCTTCTTCAGTCCTCCTCTCACCCACTCATTCTATCATTAATAACTGGGTATGACTCCTGTGATGCAGGGCCTTTGAATAATGAATAAGCTTTCCTCAATAGGAAATTCCATCCTATTGTCTTGAGCGCTTGAAACAAAGGTGGAGATGAAAGAATAATGTTTCAGTGGGTAAATCTGAACTGGTTTCGGCTTAGTTTGTCAGCAGAGATACAAGAAAATCTGAGATAACAAAGATTGGAAAAGCTTCACAAAATAAAAGAAAAAGAACTTTGATCTATTTACTGGCATATGCACTTTTCTCCTTTTGATTTGTATTTCTCAGATTTTAGTTAGTAACCTATTGCAGTATCAGTTTAGAGTTATAGAAAAATGCTAATTGGTTAACTTTGAGTTTGTATCATGCACACAAATAGTTTTGAAAATTGAGTTACCATATCATTTATGAATAAAACGTATTTTTAACAAAACAGCACAACACACTTTTAATATAATTCATTTACAGTACTGTTTTTAAATTGCATAAAAAAGAAAAATATTTAAATTAATGTTAAGCTTTTATTTAAAAAAAAAAACAAAAACGTAATATTTATGCAAATTTGTGAATATGTACAAATATTATTAGCCACAATAAAATGTATTAGTGCTGTCAAACAATTAATCACATTTAAAATAAATGTTTTTATTTAGTTATTATATGTGTTCTGTGTTTAGGTATTATGTATTTATAAATACACACGCACATTCAGTATATATTTTGAAAATATTTACTTGTGTATACATTTATATTACTATTATTATATTTTCTATTATATATAAATTTATTTTATATAAAAACATAACATATTTTTCATAAACATATACATGCATGTGTTATATATATATACTGTATACATAATAAATATACACAGTACACATATATTATGTAAACAAAAACTTTTGGATGCGATTAATTATGATTGATGACAGCACTAGTATCTATATTTCGCAAAAAAAAAATTTAAACTCTTACAAAAAAATATTGTTAAAATGGTTTATTTTATTAAAATAAAATGTACCTTTTAATGATGCCCTGGTACATTTATTTTACAGTATGTTGTATTTAGTTTATTGGATTATTTTAGTGATACCCTAATGGTGTAACTGTACTCTGTCTATGCATATTTTTCAGCCACCGTTCTTGTCCATGACCTACTTTAGTTGTTCAGATTGGTTGGTAAATTAACATTAGAATTTTAGTTACCAAAATATGCGGATATGAGTTGTTTTACTGTATTTCTTACAGTAAATTTCCGGTAGCTGAGGCTGCTGTGTGCTATGTAGGGCACTGCAGACAAGAAAACTGGATTAATAAATCCTAAAAATAAAATATCTATTATATTTTCATGCTACATTTCTTTGGAAAACCACTGTACCCTTTGCGGGTGAGTCAGAATGAAAATATTAGAAACGGATGCTTGCAAAACAAAGTGAAAAAGAAACAAAGAGACTTAAAGAGAGCCACAAAATGATGGCCTAGTTCAACATCTGACAGTATGAATCATCATGTGCCCTACTTCTGTGCTGGATCCGTCTGCGAATCTGTCCTTTCCCCTCTGGGCGTCTTGCACTCTGAGGACTCAACAGGGTTTCTGTCCCAATCATGACCTCAAAACAAAATCTGAATGGGGGCAAATGATTGGTTGATCGTTTTGTGTAATTTGGTTATAATTTTGCGAGGTATTTTTTTTTTTTAGGGAGGGCAGCATAAGATCACGTTTTCTCAAGCTTGTCGGTGAGAGTTTCAGGTGTCAGACGCATGAAAACGTGACCCTTAAGACTCCATAAATAACAATAACAATGAAAATCACCTTACAAAACTCAGGTCAGGCATTAGTGCATTTGACAGGTCACCGTAAAATGATATTAGACTGTGATCAGATTTCAATTCACATTTCCATGCTAATATTTCAGCGGCGACACCTGAAAATCCCCTTTTTTGAATGAATTTGCATGACCCACTTCAGTTGGTTGCCTGTTTTCCGCATAGGTACCTTTACAACCTTTTACACTCACCTCTGCTATTTTAAGTGTGCATTATAGCTTTAAAAGGCTCAAAGGCTATTTCCAGCCAATCTAATTTCATTTCCATTGCAGATGTCATGATTTTATGCTACTAAGTAAGAACCCACTCAAGAGGACACTGATTTGTTCTTGTACCAGCAGCCTTTATTCATATGAAGCATGCATTAATGGATGAATCACAAATATACGTCTACTTTTAAGAGCTCAGCCTGCCATAGGAATTATAAAGATACAAAGTGCAGAGCCAAGAACATAAATTCAGATCTAAAAATCAACGCTTTGCTGCACTCTCCTTCGGCTCACTCTCATTTAAAATTGCTTTCATTTCCATTTCTTTTTTTCATGAAGTTAGACATGCAGGAGGAAGCTGTAATATTGCTTTAAAAGTGTGGATTTAAAAGTTATTCGTTTCATTGTAAATGCAGGGATGTTTTGGGCCATGCATGAGTAGTCTTTACATATGGGGGTGTCAAAATTGCATGAGGGTTAAGCAAAAAGTGTAGGTTTTTAATAAATAACACATATAAAAAATACCTTCTATTTTTTTTTAGAAGGTATTAGGGACTGTCTTGAAGAGCTCCGAACCCTCCACACATGTTGAGATTTATTTCCTTTTTGTGTTTTACAGGTACCACGGTGTGAGCTCATTGGGATTCATTTGATGGGTCAGTACTATTTAATGCACTTCAATTCAAAAACACAAAATCACAGAGAATTCATATAGCCTTTTATAAACCAAGGATTAAAGCTCTGTTTCGTTTGTGCTTCCCAGGTCCAAGCTACACTTCAACACAAGTTTAAGGTGTAGAGCTGATGTAGTGCACTGTTGCTCTTCTAAATGACATTATGCTATGATTAAAAATGCTAGAAAAGATGTCCGAAACAGTTCTACGCTGAGCCTTGCTCAGCCCTCCAGTGGCGAGAGATTGTCCCGGCGGGGACCGGCAGTCCTCTCTTGGAGCAGGAGCAGGGTGTCTCAGCTCACCGGGGCATTTTTGAAGGTGCGTTATGCCTGTGTCTCTTGTAGAAAATTGCTCCTATTCCTACGATCATGATGCATGCGAATGCCAGGACGCCCACAGCCACGCCAACACCCACAGAGAAGTCTGAAGGTTTTTCCGTGCTCATTGTGACTTCTGGAAAACAAGGACACATGAGGTTAGAACTGACCGTATGCTACAAACAAAACTACTTTTACTTTATTACTACCCTTATTCATCAATAAATGGGTCAAACATGTTACAAAGGTTTTCTGTTTAACAAAATACAGTTCTTTTGAACTTTCTATTCATCAGAGAATCCTGAAAGTATAAAGCAACATTTCAACTGTTTTCAACATTGATATTAATAAGAAATGTGACCCTGGACCAACTCGCTGGGGTATATTTATAGCAATAGCCAAAAATACATTGTTTGTGTCAAAATGATCTATTTTTCTTTTATGCCAAAAATCATTAGGATCTTAAGTAAAGATTGTGTGTTTAGTATCCTTGCATGTTGCATGGAGATATTTTTTGTAAATTTTCTAACATAAATATATTAAAACTTAATTTTTGATTAGTTATATGCATTGCTACGAACTTCATTTGGACACTTTTAAAGGAGATTTTCTCAATATTTAGATTTTTTGCACCCTAATATTCCAGATTTTCAGATGTCAGTTGTATGTCAGCCAAATATCGTCCGATCCTAACAAACCAACAAATTCCGTCAATGGAAAGCTTATTCAGTTTTCAGATGATGTATAACTCTCAATTGTCAAAAAACTGTGCCTTGAGCACCAAATCAGAATTTCTGAAAGATCATGGGACACTAAAGACTGGAGTAATGGCTAATGAAAATTAATTATTATAATGATTTAAATAGTATTGTTGAAATATACAAATATTTTGTAAAATTTATAATAGTAATGTAAATATTGTTTTTTCTTTTAAATAATACCATTGTTTGGCTGAAAAAATGATTTACAAAAAGTAGAATACGGTTTTAAAAACAGTGATAGCAGTACTGTATGTTTGTAAAAAAATACAATGATTCCCCAACACTGAAAAATAAAGAGAATCTGGACAAATATTACATCCTTTATATGTGAAACAGTTGAAGCTTACCTTCCTCTTTTGTTGCCACCACTGAAATGACACAAACAGAATAAAGTCAGTTTCTCAGATCTGGATATAAAAGCAAGTAACTTAAATCTCTGTAGTGCTAGAGATCAATCATTCGTTTAGTTTTCACCAAAGGCAAGGAACATACCATTTTCTGCACGTATGATGATGGGTGGTGATGTGATGGTTCTGGCTTCGGTGACTCCGTTTGGAGAAGGAGTGGTGGTCAAAGGCACAACGTCTCTCCTTTTTCGTTTACATTGCTGTGGAAACAGCCATAGAGCATGGTGAGTCTAAAAAGTGTCTTGGCCAGTGTTAGTCTCTGGATAGGTGAACTGAAATTAATTCCTAATTTGCCTATAGGCTTAACTTATATAACTTACAATTGGCCAATAAGAACAAATAATATGAGAGATTTACCCTAAATGCACTGCAAGTTGATATTTCACAGAGTCTTGTAATGCAGTGCAGATAATAGGTTGATACTGTCTGGTTCTGCTGCTCTGTGAAGCGGAAGGCCGGAAACGAGAACCGAGCAACTTGCATCTCCCCATTCACCAGCATTTTAGTGAGCCGATTAGCGCCACAACTGATGAATAAAATCATCAAACAACAAATTACTCTCAGGCCCACCAAAAACTATATAAACAGCTTACATACATGGTAAAGTGGTAACGTAACATGCAGTTGTCCAAGACCATAGTATAGATCAAAGTACCATAGTAAAGGCATAGTACTTTTTAGGTTAAAATACAAGAAAAATCTAGTGATATTTTATGATTAAACTGACGCCATAAAGAGGTCATAGTAGGTCCTGGTGGTAGGGATGGTTGAAACTGAGGCAAAGCATCTGTCCAGCAGCAGAAAGTACCTGTGAAATACATAACAATTGTTGACTTTATTGCAAAATTGATTCATTTACTGCCAAAATGATACTCAGCGAAACGGGTCTTACTGTGAGGTCAAGTTGGTGGCCTGCACTTGCACATAAACGTTAGTCCTCAGCTCGATACCGAGGGGAGGCATGATAAGAGGCTGGGTGTAGTTTATGTCCTGTGAAATGAAAAAAAATTTGGATAAATTAATATTTGATATTTGTGTATGTCTCTATCTGATCTGGGCCCATATTCACAAAACATTTTAAGGCTAAAAGTAGCTCATAGCTTGCGGATTTAGGAGAAAATATTTAAAATAACGGAAGGTATAATGTCAGTCCTAAATTCAGGATATTTCACAAATAGTTTTTAGTACTAAAACAGCTCTTAAATCTAGTAGTGAAGATGACTTCTAAGTCACTAAGGCACAGACTATTGTAAAATGACAGTTGCCGGCAATCTGCCTTGGAACGTAAGCATTTTAGAAACATTAACAAGCTTTTAAAAAGGCATCATATTTGGTTTTTGGAAGTTATCCCAACTCTGCATCCAGTTTGGTTTTCTTTTAAGTTTGCCTGACTTACTATCAGCCATGATTATTCTACTCTGTTAATTGAAAGACTTTATATTCATATTCATGAGAAGCATGAGAATAGGCCTTATGAGAAAACTTTTGCTGCTACTTAGGGGAACTCTTATTAGTAAGATGTTTTGTGAATACAGATCTATAGATTTGTGTAGGTCCGGTTTAGGGAAAGACTTACACTGAAGAGTCGGAGACTCAGAGTGCTAATGAAACTGCCGTTGTTGTCTTTTATTGCAATCGATGAGGCCGCCCTGTGAGAAGACATAACTAGGTTAAACTTACTCATTGTGGACAACTCGGAGACTAGTTGTGTTTATCTGTGTCATTGCGTGTCTCTGTTGTGATTATGATATCATCTTCCTGTCCCCCAAGGACAACAACAGGGATAGACCAATTGGATTGAAATGTTCCTAGAGAGAGTTCTCAGAAAGGGAAACTACACCAAGATGCATATTCCCCAGTGAGTTTTGTTCTTCCTACGTAAACGCATGTTAGACCTGTTATACTATACCAAGAAAATGAAAATGAGCGCTTACACATCCACTTGAGTGTTGTTGATCATGTACTCCAGAGGATAGGAGCATGAGTAGTAGTACTTCAGCTCAGCGTTATATGTCACAGTGCCTGATGTGATGTCTTTTGATCGTACAATTCCACTGATGTTGACCGTCTCGATGTTGGAGAAGTCTGAGAATAAGCCTGTTCCTGTACTCCTTATCGTCTGTGGAAAAACATTAGGAATTTGTTTTTTTAATGGCATAAAAACAGACTGACCATTTAGTTTTGACATTGAATAAAAAGTCACATTTCCTTTTATTTATAGCTATTACTTACAACAAAGCTGCTGCCGCAGGCATCGGTTGAGTTAATCGGGAATCTAAATCGGGCCACGGGAGGTAAAACAGTAGTATCGAGTGTAGCCTGGCATTCTGGGTTGTTTATGTTGTTGAGAATTAACTCCGATTCGTTGTAGCCGGTGTATATGACAGGACAGAATTTGATAGCCAGATCAATGTACTCCGTTCCACATATTACAGAGATGTCTGTATACTCTGTCGTGACAAGAACAAAGAGATTAGTTGCGTAGAAAGCTGTACAAAGTCTTACTTGAGGCAAAAAACAACTGAATCGAATAAAAGTTTTCCAAGTTAATCAAACTGGACAGAATCACAAGCTTGAAAACCCCTAAAGGCATACACCAAAATGAGCGAATTGAAATCATTCAGATATTTTCATCATGTAAACAAGTAATTTCGGTGTCATTCAATCAGGAATGAAACCTATACCTGGACGTCTGTACTCTGATCCGCAGTCGCTCACCATTAACTGAAAACTTTTGTCGAATTTTGTAGCTAGGAGGAAGAGGAAAATGTTGAGGAGAAAAGCTTTCCTGTTGTTTGCTGAATGCGAACCTGTTCATGGAAGAAAATACACCGTAATCAAAATCAGCTAGTCACCGTTGGTATATCCAGGAGCTCAGCGCATATCCCACAGTTAAACATCCAAGGACACGTACGCACCTTGGATCATGTTTTCGGTTGGATTGGGTATCCTCTGCCTGTGAGATCTTGTGAACTGTGGAATCCTTATATAGTGGGCTTTTTAGTGGGATGGGATATGAAATAAGGTCAAAGAGTTTTGGTGTGTCCAATGTTTGGGACCAGCCCTTTTGTGAATAAAGTCCCATAAGTTGGCTGCCTGAAGGCACTTGCTGAAACTCTACACAACGTTGGACTTTAAAGACATGCAGGTGACAGTGCTATCTTGGTTTACTTACTTAAACATGGATACCCTTGGAATCATAAGACAAGACCTTATGGAGTAAGTGTCATGCCCCGGGGGAGTAGAGACAATATAGAAATGGCTCTTTTCACCTTAGTTTAACACTGTATGAAATGTGATCCAGAGGTAATCCTAGCAACAAAATAAATAAGGATGATAAAGCGCAAACAAACATGATTGACCGTAAGGAGCCTTAAGGACGTGATCGTTTTGATGGAAAACCTGACAGGCGTGGACAGCGGAGTAATTTTTTTGTTGTTTTTTATTTCTGTTTTTCATGGATTGTCAGTTTCCATAGCAATTTGAGTTTTTTGGACAAGGTGTTCTCCAAAAACCACATGATTTAAAAAAAAATCTGTAAAATGTACGGTAAAAAAAAAAACGGCAGCTGTGGTTGCCAGAATAAAACCGGCAAAAATACGACAACAATATTTTTTGTTAAATTTACAATTAAATACCGTAATTTCTAATAGTAAACCATAACAACTGATATAATGTAAATATACCAACCTAAAATAATTGAAATCTATTTTGTACCTTTGAAATGCACTGATAACTACCAAATGCAGGTGGTGATGAGAAAGTCATGATGAACCAAAGCTTATCATAAGAAGCTTTTAAATAGTAACATATAGAGAAGGTGCTCAGTGTCATTCACACAAACACCAAACCACCATCATGGTAAGAATTACTGAAATGTGCAATAAATATTCATTTAAGAACATTACATGTAGCATACAACCCTAATAAACGTAACTGATACAAAAAACAAAGAAAAAACTAAGAAAAAAGCAATGCAGGGAATTCTGGGAATGTCAGTTCACGGTGTTTGCCTGTAAATTTAAGAGGCATTTACCATTAACCATTTAACAGGTTTTTACCGTTAAAATCACAGCCATTTTTACAGTGTAGCCATTGTTGTCTGATTTCTTGATGATATGATAAAGAAAACTACCCTTGACATATCAGTTAAAATATATTGAATATTATATTAACAAAACCTGACACTGAAGAAGGGTTTTCAGGGTTTGTCATAATAATAGGTAAATAAATAATATTTAATAATTATTTCCATAATACATTCATCTAACATCTAACATTTTTCAGTATTTTTGTTTGTTACCGTTGTTATTATTCATACAGGTATGTTGATAAAACTGTTGCAACGAGTTACATAAGAATGATTTAGCAAACTGTTTACACAGAAAATTAATTCTGCCAGCATTTCATAAATTAAGCCCACTGGGCATTATTAGATAACTAATTAAATAGATCATAAATCAGACAACATGATTACAGGGGTGAGTAAAACATTCATTATACACATCACAGTGCGGTTCTTGGCTTTGTTTTGACTCACTGCTTCACATTAATATCTCAATCGAGTCTTGAGTCGCTTATTGTGTTAAGTTTGGTTGATAGCTTGACACCTGAAAAAAGACAATAAATAATAATACCAGATGCTGTATATTGTTTTTAGTCAAGACCAGAGATCTTTGGTCACATAAGCTGTGCCTTTTTCTTTAAACAGTTGTCCAAGTAAACTAATGCTACTATCACATATATCAAGAGGTCTAAAAACAGGGCACGTTTGATTGAAAGCCAGCCATTGAGAGTGTAAACACTGTTAAGTGGTGTGAAAAGGTCAGTGGATTACTCTGTAATGAGAGGGCTCTGCTTTAAGCTCCGAACTAATCACTTTGTTTCAGAGTTTTTTCTTTTCGTTCTTAGTGGGATGAGCCACAGATCCAGATAAATCTCAGGTGAATCTGTGGAGAATCACAGATGGGTTTAATAAAGCTTAAGCATGACCCCTTCCCGTGTCACATGCCAGCAGTGGGATTTTTTCCTCCCTATATATATATAACTGCAAAATCTTAGTATTTTTGTCTTGTTTCTAGTCAAAATATTCTTAAATCAAGATATTTTTACTAGATAAGCAAAATGACTTAAGATATTTACTCTTAAATTAAAAATTAAATTAAATTAAATTAATCTAAATTAATATTATTTTAAGTTTTGCTTAAAAAAAATTAATAAGAAATTATAATTAAATTTTTTTTTTAATTTTACTTGTTTAAATGTTTTGATTGAGGGTTTGTTTCTTTTCTCTTTCTTCAAATCAAAAGAGCTAATCCTTATATTCAATCCTGACACTCAACCCTTCTTTAAGGCATAAGAAGAGATTGTCAGATCAAGAAATTTATGTCAGGAACAAAGGTGGATTTTTTTATTTAACAAGGGCGTACTTATATGTCACTATGGAAACCATGTAGCTTTGAAACCAATACTCTTATATAAAGCACACTGACCGTAAAATGGTACAGTAATGGTTTCAGAAGGAAATATCGTTATGCTTTGATATATATATATGGTGTCAAAATGATTACCATGGTATTGATATGTTTTTCCCCCTGAGAGCTCTGATGTCTTTGGTGCCTTTCTTCTTCCAGGAGAGGAGGAATTACAGTCTGATAGATTGTTTGCTGTTCATATCCAGAGAAGACCCAGAATTCTTCAGATTAAATTTAGCCATTCATTTATTCTGCCACATTAATATTTGTCACTGATGTCACAGATAATAAGCCTGGACATCTTCAAACGTCTTATATGAATACATGCTCTGTTTAGCTGGCAATCACTGTGGAAAGCTTTAAAAGCTTGCTTTCTTTAACAAGACAGCATTGAATAGAATGGATTGTGATCCCTGTGTGTTTTATAATTACTAAAGGAAAATCTGCAAACAAAAATATTCAGACACACATCTGAATTTACTTTATTGTCAAAAAAAAGAGAGAAAATCTACAAAGTAATACAAATGCGTGTTTGGGGGATAATAACATTGGTTGTTAAATTTAATTAAATTATCTTGGACATAAACTCTGTTCAGTTATCTTTAATAAAGAGTAAAGCTAATACTGAATATTAGAGTATGTGAAACTAAGTTCTAAGACTTATTACTGTTCAGTGGGTATCACTGAGGCATATGAATACTAATGAGTAAAAACAACTACAATTACTTAAAACTAAAAATATCTTAAATAGTCTTCTCATTCACCTCAATCACATAGCATAGTGATCTAGTTTGCTGTTCAGCTTAATTAAATTCGTTCCCTATGGTCTCTTTCTCAGCTCTTGTAACTCAAACTAATTATTGCAGAGAGTAATGTACTCGAATCACTGGTGTCCCATGATCCTTTGTGCTGTTGTGATGAATAGACTCCTCACTTTCCATCATATAGCCTCTAATATTCTCACTGAACTAGAAATATGTGTTAGGCAGGTCTATTAGATACCTTCGCTTATGTTCTACATGTAACTGATCTTAAACCTTGCAATAATGAAGCAAGGGGCTGAGGTATTAACTTTTAGTTACACTGCACCAACGGATCGGATCAATTGACATTTCAAATTAAATACAAGTAAAAAACAGTTCTCTGCTCTGTTGATCAGTTCATTTACAAGTGCAATTAAATAAGGTTTGTAAAAACAGAATATCTATTCATGTTTTCGTTACACTGTGTCACTACGATTACTTTCCATGTATCATGTTAGTGTTTCAGATCTGACAGAAACAAATTGTGGTGCTGCAGTGTGGTGGTGTAACAGTCACGTCTAAAAATATGAAATAGATGGTGGGATAGTTCATCAAAACATGAAGAAACCTGTATGACTTACTTTCCTTTGCTGGATATAACAGATGTTTTGAAATATATTTCAACTATTGTTTTCCCATACAATGAAAGCCAATGGGGTTCGAAACAACAGCATATGACATACCCATAGGAACATTTTTAAAAATACATCCTTTGTTCCATACGTTGGGAACAGTGGGAAAATGAAAACTACACGAATGCAAACATTAACCTACGTGTCAAGCTAAGTTGTTATTAAAAGTGACTTAAATTTTGGTTTAACTGCCGCTCCGCCATAGTTGTCCTGAAAGAGAAATCAGATCATAAAAGCAGAAACGTCTGCCTTCATGTACAAGCATGAAGCATTTTTAAGTGCATTTGTAAATTTTTGTTTATGCAGAGTGAGTCTTCTCGAACTACTGCCACCTAGTGGTGTGGATGCAGAATTATAACGTTTTCAGTTTTACAAATGAGTTACTGTACCGGCCAACTCATTTCATTAGCGAAATTGTAAATATTACATTTATTTAATCTGTAAAACACTTCAATGAGGAAAAATGAGGACTGAGTGCATCTTTTAATGCTGTTATTCCTGATTATATTACGTGTGAGAAAATAATTTCCAATTAGAGTCCAGTCTCTAATGATTTAGGATTGTGTGTTATCTTTACAGCGCTAAGAATGAAGTATTCATGCTTTGTGGCCAAAAATAGGCATCTGTGTATAGCTACAGGCTGTGTGGAGTGATATGATATTATTTCCCTGTACTGTACGACTGTGTGTAACCCAAAGAGCTCCGCACACAGGTATTGTTGTATTGTTTAGCTGACCAAACAGCCGTGTGTGTGCGTTTAGCTGAACGCTGGGTTGTGGTTTCCTGATAGAGGTGTTGGTGGCGTATATTTCCCTCTCAGCAGTGACAGAGACAGGATGAAGAAACACATGCTCATAACGGCCAGGATCGTGATGGCAGAAATCAAGGCGCTGGTCACTGAATTCATTTTGAATGGAGAGCTGTTTAACTGTGCTGAAAGACACACACACACACACATAGTTAGGAAGACTTCTTACAATATGTAACCCACCGTTCAAACTCTATCACGCACATTTTCTTTCAATCCTTTTGTTCATTTCTTGATAACACCACCTGCTTCTACCCTCTATTAACTTCTCTCTGTCGGAAACCTTCTAACTCCTCGTTATTTTGGTCACGGTTTTAAGCCGCTAGATCCTTTGAGGGAAAAAAAAAAATCCTCTATATTTTCTGGGAGGAAGTAAAGCATGCTTTTATTCTCAATCGGAAACGCTACAGTACTGAGAAGGAAGGATTTAGCTTCCTTTTAAGAGGTCTAAAGTGGAGGACGAAGCAAGGCTTACCTAGCTGGGAATTATTGGTGGGAGTTTCATCTGTGGACAGACAAAGATTGTTTTAGTGAGATGAACACACTTACTGCCTTAAAGCGCAAAATCATGTCTCGTATACATAACAGGCAGAATTTGAAAATTAGTTAAACAATATAGTCATAAACACTATATTACAGTTCATATCGTACCAATTCTGGTGATGATGGGCCCGGCAGTCATGACTGCATTGCCAGAAGCCACGGTAGTTCTATCCAACACGTTTCTCTTCTTCCTCTTACCACAGATCTGTCAGGATGACAATATTTGTGAGTAATAAACACAGTTCCAGCTTAGTTTTTTTGCTTTTAATAACAGAAAATCGAGCATATTATTACAACCAGAACAAAAACAGTTTCCTTCTTATTACTTTCACTATAGACTGTTTTTAATTATTGATGGGATGGCGACTCTTATTGTATTCTCAGCATAAACTAAAGGCACCATAGATACAGTAGATTCATGTGTATCACGATATCCCTAAAAAATAATGAGCAGCTGTTTTCAACATTGATAATAATAATAATAAATCATCACATGAACAAATTATATATTTAAAATGTTTTAAAATAGAAAGTATTTAATGTAAATTGTATTAATACTTTAAAATACTACGGTTTTACTGTATTTTTGTCTTGATATTTTGATATGTCTTTGTTCACTAAAATTTGCACATTTTATGTATTATTTAAAATAAAATATTAAATATAAAAAATATTTTACATTGACTATATTTATTTTTTCATTATGACTATATATATATATATATAATAATAATGAAAAAAAAAGATGTATATATCACAATGAAAGTAGTTAACACTTTAAGCCTTATTAATGCATTAATTGTGCCTTGTATAATCCATGATTAAAAAACATTACAATACCCATTTCATTGTTACAGCTTTAGAAAATATAATGCATTAAAACACATAAACAAACTTCCAAGTATTATACTTAATTTGAACTTAGCTTATATTATTCATTAAAATTTATAATGCATCACAACCTATGAATACCTTTAAAATGTATTATACAAAAAGGCTTTAAGTAAAGTGTTATCAAAAACAAATATCTTAGTTCTTTCTTTTAGAATGGAAGATTTTAGTATGAAATATGACCCAGACATGTTGACACGCTTTCTGGGTTTCACTATAGTATTAATCTCAAGCAGCCGTCCTTACAGGCAAGAGCAGGGGGCAGTCATCAGAGCGACACAGCTTGGTCACACAGTGCAAAAAGACTGTAGACATTTTCTGGTTCTTGTGCTTGACAAAGCGGAACACCTCGAAGGAGAAGCGGCCCATCTGGCTCTTCCCGTTCTCAAACACTGTTGTCTGCGGGTCCTTATCACATCTGCTGGACCAAAAAACACATCTAGCGTTTAGCCTTAGTTCTGGTTATATACACACATGTGCGAGAACATCCAGAAAGCGTAGAATTACCCAAAGAATAGGTCATATCGTAGCTCATCATTAGGATTCCCGGAGGGAGTTGTGTAACAGTAGTCCATCAGAACATTCCACCTGTGGGGAGTGACATGCCTGAATCAGTCCATGAAACTCACAAGACTGGATACGAAATAGCCCTATATGAGCAAACCACTGTTTCATATAGAAGTCATGTGTCTTATCTCCACACAGGACCCATAATAATCTTTCCCAACCACTTTAGTGGCGCCCATCGCCGGACCTAAACAAGGCCGGCATTGAGTCACTCAGCATTCTTCCTTTAATGGGCAAAACCAGTTCTGGATTTATCAGATATAAGAAAGGAGGTCATTTAGGGAAGTGCTTTAACAAAGCAGTAACACAGTCCAAAGACCACAGACATTTGACCTCCATCAGATTTCATGGTTAACTCACCAATTAGACCGTTTCAGTATTATATCTGCAGTATGTTTTGCATTTGGGCCTCCTTGCAAGATACTTTCCCAAGATACAGTATGTTTGTTTAATTGCAGTTTACCTTCTGTCTAGGTTGGTGGCTTTTACAGCGGCAAACACTCGCGTCTTCAGAGTAAGTCCAGACACTGGGATGGCAAGATGATTGATGTATGTGGAGTCCTTAAATATTAAACACCACCCAATTAATAAGTCATACAAAATGTAATTATTTAATACAATATCATGTATCTAATATAATTTTTATTTTTTAATAAAAATAGAAATAGTTGTAAAATGATAATTAAAATGATAATAATTAAAATAATTCATTGTGCATATACACACCCACATGCACACACACATATATATATATATATATATATATATATATATATACATACAGTAGTCAACATATGTGTGTGTGACCCTGGACTACAAAATCAGTCCTAATTGTCCTTTTTTTTTAACTTAACTTAACTTAACTTAACTTAACTTTATACATCCTCTGAAAGCTGATTAAATAAGATTTTCGTTGATATATGGTTTGTTATGACTGGAACGATATTTGGCAAAGATACAACTTTGTCTGAATATCTGGAATTTTGAGGGTGCAGCAAAATGAAAATACTGAGAAAAAGTTGTCCAAAAGATCTTAAGTTCATAACAATGCATATTACTAATTAAAAATGTGCAAAATATTTTCATGGAATATAATCTTTATTGAATGTCCTAATGTTTTTTTGACTCATACAATTGATTTTTTGCTGTAAATATAACCAAGCGACTTGAGACCAGGGCCCAGGGTCACATACACACACACACACACACACATATATATATATATATATATATATATATATATATTATATTTGTACTACAAACAAACAAACAATACTAAAAATTTGCAGAGTTATCTGTTTATATAAACCTAAACAAATAACAAATTAGAAACTATGCTGATGTTCCACATGTACTCACATTGTATAGAAGTAAATTCAGTGTGCTCACAAAAGTGCCGTTGCTGTCCTTTACTGATATCGCTGCAGCCGACCTTCGAACAAAAGAAGCTATTAAGACATGATAAATATATTTTGCAGGCCAATTAAAGTCTGAAAGGAAAACTTGTGTAATAGTTTTTCCTGATTTACTGTCTGATGTCCTTGTAATCAACCGTGCATTAGGTTTTACGACATATTCGTTGTGCATACTAATTTAATTATGCCTCGCAATTCAGCTCGTAAAAACCTAACAATAAGTGCTAAACATTTTACAACATGCAATTTGGGACTGCTTTATCTTCCATCAAAATATTGTGAATAATTCAGCATGAGTTAATGAAAGGACACAAATGCATTCGTTTCGACTTACGAAGCAAGTTGGGTGTTGTTGACCAGATATTCCAGAGGGTAACTACAACTGAACTTATAAAGCAGTCCCGGTAAGTAGCTGATGACCGTCGGGGGATCCGGAGTGTCAATGTATCCTGCTATATTCCCAATCTGGACCAAGGAGAGATTCCCATAGGCGTTGGGCCCCTGAGCCGTGGAGACCTACAGACACAAAGGCACTAAGGTGTGATCGCTCTTCCTAAAACTAATGTACCTTCACCTCCCTAATCCTCAGCTCTTTTATCACTACCGGATCTCTGCCGTCAGCCAACCAAAGCTAAATCCATCTCGGCGCAGATGTTCTTCATTTATTACAGACAAATTGTCATATAGAGGATACAGTCTCTCCAAGCTGTATACAAACACAAGCTCTAGTTTAGCATTTACTGGAACAAATGTGTTTTTCTAGCTAATGATTGAACCTGAAATTAAAGTTCTGGGCCATTTAAGGGCTAATGTGGGTAAATCATTCTGCCGTGGGTCCGTGCCCTCCATACAGGCCTTTGGTGAAAACCGGTGTCTTACCACAAGTGAGTTTCCACAGGCCTCCATCGTGCTGAGACTGATGCTAAACAGCACGACTGTCGGGAAGGTGTTGTTGTTGATGAACCCTCTGCAGTGGGCATCGCCGTGACGCCCGTTCAGTGCCAGATCAGTGTCGGTGTAGCCAGAGAAAAGCACCGGGCAAAAGTTAATCTTCAGAGTTATGGTTTGCACTCCACAATACACGCTGATGTCCCGCTCAGCTGTTGAGATAGATTAAAATATCATTCATTACTTGGTCACTGATCACATGCTTGCACGGGAAAAAGCAAGCGCTCACTTACCGGGGAAGCGGCTGTGGAAGTTGGCATCACAGTTGAACCCATTGAATTGCGCATTCACTACGAAAGTTTTACTTACAAGCAAAAGAATCACACACAAACGTTCCATTTCAACGCCTGAGGAAGACAATGTAGGAGCAATTTCTTTGGATTCATCAGAAAATGCTTCTTGTTCTGAAATGAGAGAGGAAATGCATGATTAGACTCGCTTCAAAAGATAATTCCGCTGTATTGTCCTGTAATCATGCTATTAAATTGGAAGAAAAAGACCTGAAAATGAGAAGCGCGATACTTTTGTTGGCGCTTCTGTTAGATTTGAAACCAATAATGAGCATGAATTGATCTGAAGTGCCACTATGCATAATCTGCAAACAAATCAGCCACAATTTCTATGTTCAAAAAGCTACAAATCTATTCAAACGGCTTTCTGGAGGTATTTGTAAGTATGATGCTTTAACACAGAGTTCTGCGTGTTTCACCCTGACCTCTTCCTCTTTTGCCCTCCGTCTGCTCTAGCATCCCTCGTTCCGTTTCGGAAGACTCACCCGTTTCCCTGGCAGCTGTAGAATCAGCGGTACTCCATCTGTTCTCAGCTGCGACGCGAGACTGACTGGATTACCCAGCATCCCGGCAAAACCACTAGAAACACGGAAAAAAATTAAACATAAGAGATTCATTATTTGAACACGTCAACAGCAAAAGAGCTGTCTGGGGGAACATGGGAAAGTCCATCAAAAGTGAATGTGTTATACAAATCCTTTCACGGGCCCAGAAACATGAGCAGGTTTTGAAGTTTCCCACTCATATCCTTTCTGCTTGATCTTGCTCTGTCAGCGCTCACAAGCGGCCCCACGCCGCATGTGGTCTGCAAGGGGGGGAATTATCTTTTCATCGGCTCCTGGACTGGGCTCGTCGCTGACTGAGCTGGCCTTTCTGTGTGCCAGGACGGTCTGGGTCGGGACCAGGATTGTCTGGACGCTTTAGATGCTTTGTTTGGCCCAGCTCAGTCAGCACTCCTATGATGGTATCCCACCAGTCTGGCCGTGACCCCCCCTTTTGGCTTCTCGACGCCTCCTTGTGATTATCACCTAATGTATATGAGAATCTATGTAAGTGAATAAACGCTGTCTCATATTATCTTCATTATCTGTACACCTCTAGTGATGAATACTTGTTTCAGCTTTTCCGAATTCATAACAGACTAATATTTCATCAAATTAGCTTACATTTTTACATCATTATTTTTCAAATGCCTTTAATCTGCATGATTAATTGCCTTGGAAATGTCTCAACGGTTCATCCTTGCGGTAATTTGAATAATTTCATTGTCCGTTCTTACCTGATTCATCAAAACTCAAGGAGTCCGGGCTGCAGGCCAGCTCCAACAGCAATACATCACCCAAAAGTCACTTGTCAATCTCTGCAAAATACAAGAAATCCAACAGTTGAGGATTTTCAAAATTAGGCAATGCTACCCCAAATTGCTGAAATCCTACATCCAGCTGGGTTTTACATCGCATGAAGCTCTGAGCCCCTTCGGCCAGACCTCACCCAGTCTGATGAAGTTCGTCTTGCGTCTCGGACTTTCTTCAGATGGAAGGGGTTGTGGGTAAAATGGAGCTGTTGGGCTATAGAGGGGCAATTCAATGCTTACGATAAGTATCTCTATTTATGTGCTTCCAGCAAATGTCATTCTTTCATTTTGCACACATGAATGTCTCTATATAGCAGGCTATAGTGCCGTTTATCAGTGTGACACAATCTCATTCACCTTGGCAAGGTATCAGGGCAAGCAGAACCATTACGATAAGGATTTCCTCATGTGTCGTTGCATGTACTCTCTAGAATAGCATTTGAGAAAATGGAAAAGCATTTGCTGTTCTTTTGACATGTTTGGATTAAATTGGATTTGGATTTACAGTAAAGGAATAGTTCACCCAAAAATATAAATTCTGTCATCATGTACTCGCCCTCGAATAGATCCAAACCTGTATCATTTTTTGTTGTTGTTCTGTTGAACACGAAGGAAGACATTTTGAAGAAAGCTTGTAACCAGACTGTTTTGGGTCACCATTGACCTCCATAGTATTTTGTTTACTACTATGGAAGTCAACAGTGGTCCAAAACAGCCTGGTTGCAAACTTTCTTCAAAAGGTCTTTCAAATTAATGCAGTTTTGAAACTACTCAAGGGTGAATAAATGATGACAACATTTTCATTTATATTAGTGAATTATTTCTTTACCTCAAGATTTAACTTGGACAATTGACATGTTTGGATTTTATTATTATTATTTTTTCTTAAATGTTGTGAGCCATGCAAATAATACAATTTATTTATTTTATTTGATTTTATTTTAGAAAACCTGTGACCTTGGACAGTTTTTATTTTGAGAAATGCAAGCTTGTTTTATTTTATTTTTATTTGATTTTCCTGTGTCCTTGGACAGATGAAGCCTTTCAAATTCACTTCATTTTAATGTTCTTTAGCTAGCTATTCAAAACCCAAATAATGGGTTTAGGCAGCATTTGAAACAGTTTTCAGACATGCAAAAAAAAAAAGCCTTTATTTTGTTTTCTTGCATATTATTTTAATTTCAGAAAACTGTGTTCTCAAACAGGCCTTTTAAAACTGATTAATTCTTATAAATTCTTATAGACTCAGCTATTCAATCATATAATGAGTTTTAAACAATAACAGGAAGGTTTTATAGTCACAAATGTGTTTTGTGCTCAGTTTAAAAACCAAATGATGAAACGTTCTCCGCTCACATCTGAACTTCTAAAATCAAAGCCACGAGCGGGAATTGTGTTTACGAGCACATTAAGAGCTTATCGCAACACAAAGGCTGTATCTGTTTTTATTTGCCTGGCATTTGGTTGTGCTTCATTTTCTTGTCTCTTTATTTATCTGATGACTTTATTCAGAGCGCAATAAATAATGTGGGTCATTAGGAGGTTGTGGTGAGAAACTCAGTAATGCAATATAATATACTGACAATAACAGTGTTGACAATGACATATCTAACCTTTCTTAAGGTCTTTAGTCTAACCAGCAATGATATTTAACCATCCTCTCTTAGCAAAAATAATATCTCCATATCTTGTATCACAAATCAGTCTATAGTTTCAGCTAAAACGTGTCTCTTTTTAGGGTACAAGTAATTACTGTTTTTCTTCTAGCCATGTGAAATGCCATCAGCTGGCGGGCAAGCAGGTGTCAGACCCAGTGCATCAATCACCACGGCCTGTAAGGAATTAGAAACCATGAGCAATCTGTCTCTGTTTGGTCGTCATGGCTATCCGGCGGACGGGATATGTCTAGCCTGCTGAGAGAAAAGCAAAGTGGAATTTCAAACTAGGGAACGCACTTTCGGTGGCCTTTTTGAAGCGCCATAAGGCATGTAAAAGCCACAAGTTTTGCTAATTGCCTCTGTCTCTCTCAAAGAATCAGTTTGCTTTGTTGTTTAACTGTGCCATGTTTATTCATAAGGGTTTTGTGACCGTAGGCACTCGATTTTAGCTACTTATGATGCAGATTTGATTTGAAATATAACTGGAATGATTTTAGGCCACTAATTGGATATTAATGTTGCAATTCAGTGGAGATTAGAAAGACTTTGTTGGGACTGCCTCAAAGTCAAGTTCAAAAAAAGCATGATGGAAAAAATCGACTTCGTACAGATGGATCCGCAACACTGACATAAGGAGAGATAACACAGTTTCACCATATTTTATAATACTTCTAATATGGAAACAAGTCTGCTGTGTGGTGACAGAGAGATGGAGTGTGAAAAAGAGAGAGGGATAGAGTAGGAAAGTCTGTCAGTGACAGGTGTTTGGCCCTGCATGTGTCGGGTACAGCGCAGATGAAAATGCCCTTTTTTCTTCTCGGTAGATTGTATTGTCTGTCACAGCAGCCAACTTAGTTACCTCCTAACTGTTTTCCTGTCAGCAAAGGGAACATCACTTGTCATCTATGTTAGCCCTCATCCGACACAAAAACAGTTATATCTGCTGGTGAATGGGGTCATATGGCACATGCTATACAGAAAAAACGTATCCATGTCGAGCATATAACATCTATATCCCTTTTCTCCTCACACCCATTTAATGACCCATTTTGTGTCACTCGCTTTTAAGTAAATCTATTACATTCGACAGTTAACAAAAAAAAGGTTATATTTAACTAAATTTATACTTTTGTGCAGTTCTGGGTCGGGACAATCCTGGTCCCGACCCAGACCGTCCTGAATTCATTGAAGAAAAATTTACTGAAGAAAATAGTTTGCAGTCTCATCCGTAGAAGTCAGCTTCAATACTCCGCATTGAGTTCCTAGGCTGCTCTGCTCACATCTTACAGACATAAGGATATATACTCTAACAAAGGTCACTAATTGTGTAAATACAGGGAGGGCCATTTATATGGATACACCTTAATAAAATAGCCACCATGGTCACCACCCATCTTGAAAAGTGTCCCCCTTCACATATACTAGTGTGCATGGCCAGATCAATGCAAAGGCTTTACATGGCTTCAGCCTAGGGGCCCCCGCCTCCCAGGGTCAAACTGGTCCAAAGAAAGAAAAAACTTAATATCCATTGGATTAAAATAAACATTTAAATAAGCGGACGCTGATTGGGTGAGGCAAACCCGCCTTCAGTATATAAACGTCAGACACACGTCACTCACGCCACAGTTGAACAACAATATTAACCGAGACGAATGATGTAGGCATAGGCATGAAAATATGACAGACACCTGTAGCCTAGGGGCCCCTGGCCATGTTAATCGGGCCCTGCTAATGTGCCACAAACAGGAAGTTAATAATATCACCAACCATTCCCATTTTATCAAGGTGTATCCATATAAATGGCCCACCCTGTACTTTAGTCACTTTCTAAATGGTCCAAACACTAGACATAATAAAAACATTCGTTTGCACAATTCAAGGTGAAGATGATGATGATTCGGGCACCAGGTCTTCCAGACAGCCCAAATATGGATCTTCCAATCGCAAACGGACCAGTCTCTGCTTTACAGAGGGGAAAAGACACACACATATAGCAAAGGTCTACTTCAAGGCTAACTAGCTTACTCCAAGCGTCTTATCAGCATGGCTGGATAAAGTCTTAGGCAAAATCTCTAATAGTCTTAGGCAAAATCTCTAATATCTTATACATAAATGTCACAGTTGATTCTTCAGAGCACCATGACCTAAAGGAAGACACAAGACGCAAAGCCGAGCTCCGTTCGACCTCGGGGCCTGGTTTGAGCACACAGTCAATCCACAGAGACTCCTATGGATGGCATTGCTTATTACATCAAACAGTTCAACATATGAAATAATTTGATGTAATTTAATGAGTTAAATACTGATTCGTTGTATGATTGTTGTAAAAATTAATAAAGATAAGGAAATTATTAAAAGGAAGGATATGGCCTCTCCATACGGCGTCACTCCAACTTCAGTTTTTAAAGTGAGAATGAATTAGCAATATTAATATGCATTTTGATCTGTTAGTTTAAATTAATTTAGTCTATCATATCAGTGTTTGATTAATTTATCATTTTGATATGTTTCATTTTATAATAAGGATTTTCTATAGTATTATATATATATATATATATTATATATAGCCTATATATATAAAAAGGGTTTATAATGTGGCGCTATTGTGTAAAAAAGCACTCTAAACCAAGAAAAAGTTTGTAGAGCACTTCTGGACAGCGTTTGAGGAAACCATTGTGCATGTGAGAGAGCTCTGCTGGACTAAGCAGACAGAAAAGCTGTGTTTCTGGTCCCAGGTGGCAGAAATCACAGGATACCTTATTGTTTATGTGTGAAACACAAGCCATGTGGTATTCAGACCTGAAGGACACACCTTTTCATTATGAGCCATATCTATAACCAGCTTTCTCCTCTCAGACACAAACCACAGCATGGTGTGTCTAGCTTGTAATGTAGGAATATATAAAATGACATTTTTATAATAATAATAATAATTTTATTATTTAGTGTATTGCATTTATAAATGATAATAATAATCATAATAATGAAATAATGAAAAATAAAAAATCATATTGTGTGATTTATGTGTATATATATATACACATTCTAAATAATTATAATAGTTTCATTCCTGTAATGCAGAAACTATTTTAAAAATGCATTTTTTTTTTGCTCTAATATTAATAATAATAAATAGATATTTTATTAATATTTTTTAGTAATAAACGTTTTTGTGTATGTAAAGTTTAAGTGCCAAAGGAGTCTGAAAGTTATAGATTACACTTATTATGTAAAATATAAATACAACTTCTTGAAATACTGTTCAGTATTCTGGTAGAATGCTTGTTGTAAATAGAAAAAGCTGACACGCACCTGCGGTCCCTCGAATGGATGTTGTCAAGATGCTCTTGAAAGTTTCCTGAACAAGGACACAGAGACCTGTATGTGTATATCGCCCCCTACCGGTGAGACTGCATCACAAGCGCACTGATGCCACCTGTGCGATGCCGGCTGTTGATATCATAGGCCAAAGTCAATCTGCTCGGCACATTTCACACAAATGAACCTCGTCCTGAAACTGATCAGTGCTCTGGCATTGTGCATTAGTGGCTGATCCTGGACATTCAATCTCTTATACCCCTCTCCCTCTCTGTCCTCTGCTTTAGTTATATCTAATTGCACCAGTGAGTCAAGTATAGTTCTATCTTTCTGTGGCTACAGGTGTTTATATATATTTGTATTCTTACACAACTAATATTATAATGCATCCAGCTGAATTAGACAGATGCTGGAAACTGCAGAATCCTACAGATACTCAACACAAGCTACTGTAATTTACTTCAATTATTTAAGCTTTAAAGACGCAGCTCAGGATTTATGGATTGCCTTAAAACGCGAGACACAACCTGCTTTTTGTAATTGCATATTTTTATCACTAGATGTCTCCCTTTTTCAGGCATTTTGCAATGAAAGATTATTGCACTTATCGCCCTGAGAAAGTAAAATGTTTTATTTTGATTTGCTTCTTTTTTAATCATTTATAAGTGAATGCTAAATTATCAAAATATGCTTTTTTTAAGTAATAAAGATGTTCTTCCAATTAGAAATGATCATTTTGCTTCCCTCTTCCAATTAAAAATTATATTATTTTGGACTAGTGTTATTGTGAAATGTCTGCTTACTGAAAACACTCACACACTGTCTACTTATATTACATTTTGAAAACACCCACACATATGATTGTATATAACAATTAGCCATATACTTAACATTTTTTTTTAATTATTACATAAATGCTCATTTAATCAGCGACACTATCATCTAAATAGATGATGTTGTAAAAAGTACCACATTTGAAACCATGAATTTGATTGGACAAATTCCGTCACGTGCACCGTTGCCCGTCTGAATAGCGGAACTAGTAGATAATACACAGAAACAAATCCATCTAGAGTCGCCATTTTGGCTCAAAATCGAAACAGCAGAACCTACATTCTACGTAGCGCTAAGCACTGGTATCATACTTTAGAGCCAACATGGCGTCATTTTACGCTGACCATCCAACATCCATATAAATCTTGGGAGGATCCTCTGAAAAGAGGAAACAGACCCGCCATTTTCCTACGAGCCTTTTAAACCCAGCAGGGGGAGGCGAGATCCGAGAGGAGAGCCACTGAGGAGGAAAAGGGGGAGTTAAGAGAGAGGGAGAGGAGAGTGCGTGACAGAGGGGTTGAGAGAGAGAAAGAGAGAGAGAGGACGGTGCTGTTAATAGAAGAGGAAACGTTAGGTACGTAAATGTCGCGATTAGCTGACGGCATAACGTTACATACACATCAAACTTCATTTGGACTCTGAAGCGGCGGATGCGTCTTACTTGAAATCACATTTTTTCTCTCTCTTTCTTTCCCAGTCAGGTGGCGGAACAGTGCACATCCCAGGGACTACAGCATTGCCGTTGGATTTAACAGCCCGAGCAGATTTCCCCCCCTCTTTTTTTGTTTTCCCCTTTTTCTGTTTGTTTAAAACTGCGAGGATGTCTGGACAGAGCATAACGGACCGAATAACGGCAGCCCAACACAGTGTTACCGGTTCCGCGGTGTCCAAAACGGTGTGCAAGGCGACCACGCACGAAGTCATGGGGCCAAAGAAGAAGCATTTGGACTGTAAGTGCCTTGGGATTTTGTACTGTGTTGCTTTCGGACCCGCGTTTGAAAGTTACGTCAGTCACTCGTCGCCCTGGGAACGGGAGGTTCTGGGCTCGAGGCCTGCGAAAGATTCACGTTCAGTGCTGCTCGTGTTATTTAACCAGCTTCCTCCAGCGACCTTTACTGATGTTGAAACCGATCATTTGTGCAGGGAGTTTTGAGATAGGTCTAGTACAGCACAGTGCATTTAATGATTTAACTTGCTAACTAATAATTAACCACATTTAAAAATGAGCCCATCTGCTGTCTAATCAGGACACTTGCAGGTCGAGTCGAAGGGATTCATTGAGAAATCTGATGATCGCAAACAAACTTGTCCTTTTGGTGTGAAAGAAAATCCCCGTTTATGTCTTTTCGAGGTTGCAAAACAAAAAGCAGTACGTTTTAGCAGGATCATATTACTGTATGTATTTTTTTAAAAGGAGTAGTTGGAAGAAATGATAATTCTGCCATTATTTGGTCAACAGCATGTTTATGAAATCCATTTTTATGTGACAGACAAAAGGTGATATTAATTTGCAGAAAGTCCAGGTTGCATTGAAAGCAAAGAGGAACACTGCTGTTTGATTTAATGTGAAATATTTTCTGATGTTTTGTTGTATATTATACAGCTGCAGTCACCATCCACTTTCATTTTGTTGAAAGGAGCTGCATCTGCATTTTAATTTAAAAATGTATACAATTTATACATAATACTTATAACACAGAAATATGTCCCAAATTAGGCAGTAAATTATAATATTTGTATGCACTGAAAAGAATGCAAACCCTAGAGTTTTCAGTTCTTTGGTTGTAACTGATTTTACAATTAAGGTGAAAAACATGCTGACTGTTAAGTTATGTAACATTCAATTTAAGATGTACTCTGGCAGGTGTTTATAGAAGACATTGTTGTAATTGGCTCAATCTTGGCATCGACTGAACTAACGAGACCGTTCTGTCAAGTTAACTTTTAACTTCATGAAGATGTTCTATTCATTGCTTGTTAGGAGGTTGCTGGAATCAGGTGGTCTTCTCTGAGCGAGATGTTCTCAGGCTCTCACAGGTGGTGGTGCTGACAGCTCTCCTAGAGCCGGATTCCTGGGGCTTCTTATAATTCTCAGGAAGCACACTGGCCTCATTTAGGGCCTGTCCTGACCTTATCAGACCTCCAAGAACAGTGTGAACATTTGTGTCCGTCCAGTGAGATCTGAAGCCCTTGATAAGCTCAATGAATCAATAGCAGTTTGTTTGCTTTTTTGCATGTTTGTGTTTTGTTTTGTTTTTTCGATTTGTGATCTTTGTGGATCAGTATCTGTACTTTGCATAAGTTTCGATAGATGTGGTGCCTTCATTTCATTCAAATCAAGGCTGGTGGCACCGCCGTATCGCCTCACACTGCTTGTGTACATATAGCTTTTTGCATTCGTTCCCCTCCTACAGTGCTAATTTCCTCTAGTGAGACTATTTTTAGCTGGGTCTTGACAATACAGAATGGCATGTGTGCTGACAGATGGTTTTAAAAGAGTAGAGAAAAGTTCTGAACTTATTGGAGGTCAGACGTAATTGCCTTCTTCCCTTAAGAGTATGTTCTAATGTTAAGTTTTTCTCGATTATCGTGTCCAGAATGTTGTTTCACAGTAGCCCAGTGCCCGCAGGTCGGTTCCCGTAGCGTGGAGAGGGTGTGTGACGAAGTCTTGTAGGTATTTCAGGGCAGCAGCGCGTTCTGTGCCTGGAGTTTCCTTTGGGACAGTAATAGCAATGTGTCTCGCTCTCCTTCTGTTTGATTTGAACATTAGATACGGCTCCGGCTCCGGCCCCCAGCCTCTTTGATTTGGGCCGGGTTTCCGGGGTAGGGAGAACATTCCTCTTGAACTACCATTATCCCCTAAATGACCAGTTGGCTGAAAAAATGTCCTCCAATTGTTTCCATTCTGCTTCATGTTTTAGTTTTGGCAAACATTTTAGGGATAAAAAAAGAATGTGGTAGTAAATAATGCCGTTCTGTTTTTAGTCACAAAAATTCTTTGTATGTTCACTTCACTTTTATAAACCGAATGGGGAAAAGGAAAATACATTTTGTGAATTTATTGGCTTTTAAGAAAAAGTGGCTGTGGGAAAAAAAATTAAGTTATAATCTGAACTTTAAGTCTGCGTAGGTCAGTAGGAGATTATCAATTTAAGACCAACTTGTCTTATACATCCTTTTATGTCCATAAATAATCATCAGCTTATGTTCCATAATGTCCACCATTATTAGCCAGTAGAGCTTGAGTGTGTTCAGTAGCATATAAGGATCACTCTAGTGCTAAAGCTTTGCTAAATGTAATGCTGGTTCACATTGGTCCATGTTAAAGGTGTAGTGTGTCATTTATTCTCTGCTAGCATCGCAAAACAAAATACAAATACTGCCTATCTGCTATTGGTTGGTCCTGCCCATTATAAAATTTGCACAGTTAAGGATAGTTCTCTTCAGAATAAATTGTCACCAGTTTTTTGCCCTCATGTCGTTTCAAACCTGTAAAAAAAAAAAAATTAAACAGAAACCATACAACTTATTTTAGGGTATTTTTAATGAGATTTCTTTTGGACAAACATGTAAGAAAAAACTTCACTGATTATCAAATGGACGAGCAAGTACAAGATTCTCCTAAATAATGGCCCATGGATGTTAATATGAGGCGTAAACAACCTGATTTGTGTTCATGATGGTTTAGTGTAAGAAAACTGTTGGATTTGGAGAGAGATTGAATGGGTGGTAGTTGAACTTATTGAAATGTGATCTCTCACACACACATACACACCACCAACATCAACAGCGGACCTTTCACTGTTGTATTTCCATGGCTTGCTGAAGTCATGTTGGCTGGCCTTCGGTGCCCCAGTGCTGTGTAAGCATGTTCAACGGGATCATGGCTTATTCTGGGCACTCATTCATATGATTCAGTCATATGCAGTGCAATATGATAGAGGCTTCCTAGAATCTGTCCGAGATGGAATCCACCACACACACGCACTCACTCACTTATCTTTATGGTTTTGAGATACACAGCCGCTCCTAGCGAACTTAGAGCTTGAATTAAATTAAGTCATTATGCGTTTTCCATCGGATAGCTTGATTTCCTACAGTATAACTGCAGAACACTTTCGGTCAGCATGTGTAAGAATGCTCTAGCTGATATAGTGTTTAATCCGCAGCTTGATTGGTGGTTCAATGTGTACCCCCCCCCCCCAAAAAAAAAGGTGAGGTAGTTAGTGTGCCTGGTTTACAGCTGAAGGTTTTCAGGATGTGAAATGCATCTTGTGTGATGAACCGTTGGACAGTCGGCGGAAATCGGATCAGTCGTTTGTTGTAATCGTAGATTAAAGTGCTCTCATCTTGATTGGTGTTCCTATTGTTTAGTATACGTATTTGCAAATACACAATTCACAACCCAATTTTGAGGTAAAAAAAAATAGCAGCTTGAAAACACCCCAAGCTGACAGCTCATTGACTGTAGATACAACACCCATAAAATGTCATCTGCTCGAATAAAGTGACCCCTCTGTGCTGTTTTATGGTGTCAGATCACAGTTATGTGTGTGTGTGTGTCTGTACCTGTGTTGAAATGTAACGTGACCTGAGAGGCATCAAATGACGGTCAGTCAGAAAGAGTGCTGACTCGCCGCCCTGCTGTGTGTGAATGGAGTCCAATACCGCTTTTAGAGTCACAGTTTGAACCTCCCAGTCAAGCCTGGCTTTAGAGCGTTTGTAGTTGACTTTCTTCGTTTTCCATTTCCTAAATTATTGACCCAGTATGCCATTAGCAAAGTGCCTGTTTACCTCAGCGGTTTTAAGTGATCAAGTATTATGTAACTAGTCACACCAACCCAAATACAGCAGAGAGGGAAAGGTTGCGACGCCCTCCTTACTGCTTTTTGAGTGATGATGAAATTTAGGGCATAAACAAACCACTCTGCAGGGGCTGCACTCACCAAGTATTTCAAAGTGTTTCCTGGTCGAAAGTTGCTTTTGTCAAAAGTAACAGTACCAGTAATTAGTTAGGGTAACGTTTAATGACCGAGCGCTCACTTATGTAGCTTCTAGAAATGTAAACTAGAAAGAGAAATGTCGGGTTATGACTCAATTTGAATTAAACATTAGAAGATGAAAACAAGATAGCATTCACCATAAGATTTAGCTATAAATTGTTAATTTATAGTAGATATGTAGGCTATATAATATATAAATGTATTAAATTATCCAAAACTAAATAGAAAAAAAAAAATAATAGTAAAAACGTTACAGCATAAAACTTTAAAATTGATGTGAAAGCAGAAACTATTATTGAACACTCTAATAACAATGAAGCTAAAATAAGTCTAGGATATTGTGTGCATTTAGAAAGCAGGGGGTGCTTTTTAAACATCCCGCAACAAGTGTTGCAGATTTAGGATGCTTTGTCAAAATTGTCCAGTTTAATACTCATGCAAAATATGTCTGTTCAGGGTCAGGTGATCCCGATGGCAGCTTGGTGATTAGTTTTTGTTCATCAGCCCTGCTTCCAGACCCTCCCAAACTCTCGGTCAAGACTGTAGAAGTGTCTTGTCCTGTATGAACCCAGCGAACCATTTCAAGATACTTCCTGCATTCTTGTAGGCCGCCAACTATTCGAAATCTAAACAGCCAACAGGAAGTTGTTCCGCAAATCAGAAAAAAGTCGGGAACTGATTAAACGGGAGATGTCTGCAGATAGCAGCACGCAGTGACTCTTCCATCAAGATCGGTCTGCATCAGGGGAAATTCATGAGTCAAAACTCCTAGAGTCTAATCAGAGTGAGTTTGTTCTCACAACAAACATTCTGAACGTCACTATGTCTGTCCAGTGAGGAAGCAGTCCAAGTAATTCAGATTTTCTGTTGATTATCTGTCTTTTTGGTTGTCAAAAAAAAACCAACAAAAAAACTGACATAAACTGCTTGCATGTTTCGCCCCCTTTCTGTAATAATTAATCTGTTTAATCTTCTCTTTTATGCAGGATTAGTTAATGACCTCAGGAGATCTGTTTGGAAAGCTTTTTTTTTTTTCCAAGATGTTATTTGAGAAAAGAGAAATTTTACCTTGAGGATACTTGTTTGAATGTCCTTGCTAGTCTGAGGTAGTAACTCTACCTATTAATTTGTTAATGAGCACCTTTGAGAAAACTATTGATAAAATGCCTCCAGTAACAGTGATTAAAATGAGTCCAGACATGAATTTTTACTAAATGATGTTTAGAATTATTTCTCATTCATGCTTGAGCAGCTGCTATTTTTGTTTGTGTGTGTATGTGTGTGTGTGTGTGTGTGTGTGAAGTCAGTCTTACATGCTACAGTATGGCAAACTTTTTTTTATGATTTTTATTTTAATTTTTTTTTACTCTTTAACCTTTAGCTGTTAATTGTTTCATTAAAGTGCCCCTAGTATGCCTTTTCAAATATGATTTTTCATGCAGTGTGTCATGTAGGTGCGTGTGAACATAAATCTGCAAAGTTGTGACGCCAACAGTGCACAATAAATAAAGTCTAGAGAAAAAAGAAAAAAAAAAAGAGTCGGCTCACATTCATCTAAACGAGTCGTCAGCAATTCGAATCTTTCTCTGTTACGGATCTACGTCACTAAGTAACATATTTGCATAATATCCGCCCACGTTCTATGTGGCGAACAGCTTGCCCCGCCCACAAACAGTACAATTTCCACGTGGATTACATCATGTTAAAAAGACCCTGTACCCTGTGAGAGTTCATTTGTTTTACATGCCCTTCTGAAAGATGAATCTACAAATAATGAGTGATTAACATTTAAATTTTCAACAACACCTTGATCTCTTGTTGTTCGCGTCATTTTACTGATGACTGCTTTTCCAGTCTAGGAGTACAACACGATATTCACCAAACGCTTGGTCTTAAAAGATTGATCAGATTGGTGTTTTTTTTGCGATTGCGATTAAGCCCTACTGTCTTGGTAAACGGCTAACTTACATTTCTGTAGTTCTGTTGTTCAGCTGTGGGACAAATGGAGTCTAAACATTGTGATTGATTGCAGCTTGACTGTCTGTCTGTCTCATTAGTTGAAGTAATGATAAACGATGTTTAACGCAGTGTTATGCCTTATACAACGTTGATGTTCACAATGTATAGGTGTGCCCGATTCGTTCACAAAAGCACTTTCCACGGTAGTCCTTGCTAACTAGTTGACGTATTCTCTCAGAAAGCACTTCTAGAAACTTAATGTCAGAAAGTATAGTTTTGGTACAAGCTCTGTGGACCGCTGTAGCGGTAGACCAATCACAAAGGACTGCACCATCTGACCAATCACAGCAATGAGGGCTCACGGGAGGGAGGGGTTTAGACAGACTGGGTCTTCGAACTGCTTCACACGTATCATTTAGAAATGGGGTAAAATTAAAATCTATTTTTAGAGAGAACTTTTTTTTTCTGTTTTTTGACCTTGCATACAAGTAAACGTTTTTTTAAGCGACTCAGAAAGCAATATTAGCAACCTTTAAAATGGCATAAAAGGGGCACTTTAAAAAACAATGGATGATTGACTTGCTGAGTAAGTTTAATTTTGTAGTTTTAGTTCCCATTTTATCAAGCATTTTCTTTTCTTTCTTTTTTCTGGCTTATCTTGAGTTTTTGTGGCATGTTTCCCTGATTTCTCTGCAGCTGTCTCCTTCATTCTCATTCTTTCTCACTCTCCCTCTCTCTCTACTTTCACTTCCTCAACATGCTCTGGATTCTACAGCGCTGTGAAGTCAAGCCTGCATTCCAGCTAAGATATGTATGTTCTCCTTCCTCTAGCCGCTCTGTGAATGCACTCTGTACATGTGGCATTTTTTTTTTTTTTTGCCATGATATTTGCTTCTGCTCTTGCTGGTCTGATGTTAACCACATGGCCTCCATGGGAAGTAGTATCGTCTGGATAAAATGTTTTTAAAAGTGATTTGCACTTTTATGTGTAAAATTCATGCGTCTTAATAATTATATCCCTGTAGACTGGTTATTTGATATCCTAGATATTGCTACAATACGTTATGAATGTTATATTATCATAGATCGGTCCCAGTAGTTTCTGTTGGCCAAATCTATGAATTTTTGACCTGTATTACTGCTTATTCATTTCCTGTCCAGGTTAGTCTGCAGGTAGTCAGCCCTTTGTGCACCCACCGCGCTTATGTGATGCAGAGCAGGATGCTGTCTTCTATCTGTCTGCGAGTTAAAGCCTTCGAATCAGGGGAGCAATCATTCACTTAATGGTTTCCTGTCCTCTGCCCTCACAAATGGGTCTGCCTGAAGCAGACCAGAGCTGTGATGTGGGGGAAAAAAAACACACTCTTCTCCATCACTGTTTGTTTCTACCCGTTTTCTGTTTCTTGGCCTGTGTTTCTTGTCGCCTCCTGCCATTTCTGTACTTTAGGGGTCAGAGAGTCTAGATATATCTATCATTAGCTTGTTTCATGACCGAGCATTTTGAAAGGTTTCATTTCGAATCCGTTTCCTGTCATGAACTGTAGGAAGTTTGCAGCATCCTGTTGCTGAGTCCACTCTATTCTCCTGTCATTTAACAAAAGAAAATGGCATTTAAAGGCTCAGGACTATACACTGTAGTGATTCTGTTAGGTCTTGTAGTCCATTATTGCACCACCCATTCATTTAGTTTTGTCAACAGAATATATATATATATTTTTTTTGGCCATATAGTGCACTGACATGACAATATGCAGCCCAGCCCATCCCTAGCATTAAGATCAATGTCCCTTGACAGACAACCATTTTCCTGGTTAATTATTAACATTAGTCATGCTCTGACGCTTCCTATAAATTGCAAATGGGTCGTTGACAATATGGAGATCTTTAAGGGTTTGGCTTGTTCATCCAAAAATGAAAATTTTGTGATTTAATGTCTCACCCTCGTGCCGCTCCAAACCCGTAAGACCTTTTGTTTATTTTTGGAACCCAAATTAATATATGTTTGATGAAAGCTTTCTGGCCCTGCATAGATGGCAACATAACATTTAACTACCACATTTAAGGCCCAAAATGGTAGTAAAAATAGTATTAAAATAGTCCATGCCACAGTAATCACAGTAATTTTTTTTATTTTATTAAACTACAAGAATAATTCTTAAAATGATAGGAAGATCAACAATTTCACTTCTGAGTCTTCGATGCACATCGAAGGGTTTACTTCTGTTTATTCTGTCATTTATTTTATTTATTTATTTTATTTTTTTGTATCACCTAACAACAAAAATACTAACTGACATGCTTTAAATCTCTTAACAATACCTTATACAGAAACAGAACTATTACAATGAATACATTATTTACAATCTAAAAGCAGGAGTTTATTTGGGAAAGCGCTTAATTAATAACGAATATGTGTTCCCTAATCTGAAATTACATTTGGACAAAATGAGTCATTGACCCAGATATATTATATAACTATGAGGAAATTGATATTTAGTGCTCTATGTTTGCATTTTTCCACCATAATCATAGGATGGGTGAATGATTTAATATTTTTATATAATTTTTCTATTAATAGGTTGTGCCAT
>JAUMHP010000059.1:9589171-9626132 GCA_032361065.1 Enteromius trimaculatus
ATAATAGCAATGAAATAATAATAATATTATTATTTATATAAATATTTATTTTTATATTATATTTTGTTTATTTATTTGATTTAATTTTAGAATTTTTAAGCTTTTATTTTAAAATGAAGTTCTACTGAAATTTAGGCATAGCCAGTAAAACACATTGAGCCGGTTTCCCACATAGGAATTAGATTAAGCCAGGACTAGACCTTTGCTAATTTAGGACATTTAAGAATTTTTAGAAACATATCTCACAAAAATGCATTATCTGTGAGCATTTTAAGACCAAACAATGGCAATAATGTATTTTAAGAGATCTCAGTGCAAACCTTTTCCAGATTAGACAGCTGTTGACATTTGTTTTAATCTAGGACTAGTCTTAAGGACTAGTTCTGGGAAACTGCCCCATCATGAGTTGTAATATTTGTCATGATTCAAAGAATCATTCGTTTCCATTTAGCTTAGATGCATGGTTTGTTACATATTCATTACATTCCATGTCAGATGTCTCATTCGGTCTAGTGCAGTGGTAGTTTATTTACATCTGAAAGCCTCTGAGTCTAGACCAAACAGACTCCACCTCATTTGTCTGTTAGTCTGTTTGCATGCTTTCTTTTGTCTCTCTCTAACCTTTTCCTGTTATTTTCTGTTTCTGTCTTGTCTTTGGCCGTGTAGATCCTTTCACGTCTACAGAGGCTGTTGACGACTCCATTCCAAACTTAAATCCTTTCCTTACAAAACCAGTTGTTGATCCTGTCCATCTGCCTGTTGTGTCTTCAGATGCTGTTAGTTTTTCCTCTAGGACACCCAGTCATGAAATGTTTGGTGGTAAACGGCTGTTCTTTTCTCTCATGTAATGCACTGTTTGCTTTCTTTCGCCTGCTGCGTGCCGGTCTGTTTTCCCTCTACTCTCATTTTTGTCCTGAATGCTCCACCGCATCAAGTGTACAAAGACCCACTGGGCAGAACTATCCTGACCTGAGTAACCCTTGAAGTATCTGATACATGTGTCTTAAGTTCATCCCGGCTGTGTACTCAAAACCTAGTAAGCTGCCTACCTAGACAGTATTTTTGACAAAGTCTAACCCAAAATCCCAAAAATGCTGTTTGCGTAGGCGAATCAAAATAGAATACTAGCTTACTTCAATGTATTTCAATAGCATTTAAAATGGTTTGTTATACAGCATAAAATTTGACACAGAATTAGTAATTATTAGTAACATAAGTGTTATTGTACTTCAAACTTGAATATGTATGTACTTTATGGGGCAGTCGTGGCCTAATGGACAGGGAGTTGGACTTGTAACCCAAAAGGTTGCAGGGTCGAGTCCCAGGTCCGGCAGGGATTGTGGGTGGGGGGACTGAATAACCAGTTCTCTCCAGCTTCAATACCACGACTGAGGTGAGACCCTTGAGCAGGGCATCGTTCCCCCAACTGGCAATGGCTGCCCACTGCTCCGGGTGTGTGTGTGTGTGTGCATGGTTGTTCACTTCTCACTGCTGTGTGTGTGTGTACTTGGATGGGTTAAATCCAGAGCACAAGGTCCTAGTATGGGAACCATACCTGGCCACAAGTCACGTCCTTTCCTTTCCTATAAGTATTAATAAACACCTAGTAATATGCATGCTAATAACAATTAGGAGTTAGAATTAGTTTAAGAGACATTGCATGCATTTTTGAAATCCCAACTGTAATTGGAATAACTAAACAAAGTTTAACCATCTCATTGTGAGTCTGGAAAAAGAAATGTGGCAGTATATCATCAAAAATTGCTACTTCCTATTCTTTTTTTGTCACTTTGAAAACACAAGGTCAGGTCAAACACACTGCATTGTGGGATACATTGGTCCTCTAAATTGTCATACTATGCGATCATAAATGTAAAGAGTATGATAGTATGCTATTCTGAACACAGCCTAGGTTTTGAAACACTGTGTGTTTGTGTGTGTGTGCCTTTCTATGATTGTTTAAAGCAATAAAGGAAGTCTAGCTTCTTTGAGTTTGTTCTGCTCTAGGGACTTTATTTATTATGTTCTCAGAGTGAACAATAATATATTTGAGAGAGTGATGGACAGATGGTTTGTTGCTACTGTAAAGAGTATTTGTGCAGCTGTGTTATGGTGAGGTGGCTTTTATGATGGAGTAATGCTGGTCTAATATCAATACAACTGTGTGATTAAGAGTGAGAACGGCTGTTATCAAGTACAAATTAGCTGCTTAAAAAAAACACATGTACCCTGTTTGAGTTTGGTGGTCCTTTTTACCCACACTAAATAACAATTAATTGCTTTTTGGTGGTTTTCTGAAGGTCTGCATGATGGTCTCTGGACCACCTTGCTCAAACATTTGCTTGGTTGTGCTTTGCTGCCTTAGTTGGATTTTTCCTTTTTTTTTTTAATCCTTTTTTAGTTTTCCTTTTCTTAGAGTGTTAAGTTTTAAAGTTTATCCCAAATGTCAATTTCATTTCTTGGTTCTCCAGATAATTACAATCCCTTTATTGATTCAAGCTGTTCCGTTGCATCACCTGTCGAGCTCTCTGCTCGGATGGGCTGCTTCCTCTCAGGTACAGACGTCCCGGTGCGATGCATGTTTTCTGACCTCAGGAAACATAATGGCGTTACCCTGTGGTTTCCCCACTGAGTGCTTTTCACCCCGAATTACTCTTAGTACCTTTATTTGTTTTACATTTTTATTTTAATTCCACTTGAACATGTCTGTTGAATATGCATGTTGAGTCTTTAAATCTTTCCCCCCCCCCGCTATTATTTTTCGGACTTCTGTATCCCTTTACTAATTTTCTCGTTTCTGGTTTCCTGTGCTTTTTGTTTCTGGGCCTGTCAGACTTGTTCTGCTCTCCGGCTGCCTACCCTAATACTCCTCTCTTCCACTCTGAGCCCTCCGCTGTAGCTGGACTATTCGGAGGTAGGTGCCGACCCTCCAGCTTGTCTCTCTTTCATTTTGTGTCCTTTAGCTGTCATCCCTTTTCTTTCCTTTTTCAGGTGTTAAACTGATAAGAACAGGTCAAATCAATTCAGACATTTGTCTCGCAGTTTGAGTTGGTTTTCAAATTTTTTTTTGTCAGTTTAATAATTTACTTCAGCATAATTAATTATGAAAGACTAATATCAATGCCAAATGTATTAAATATGTATGTTTGTGTGCAATATGTTAATGTGTTGCATTATATATGTGTGTGTGTGTGTGCACTCAAAAATAAACACACATAAACATACACCTCTATTTCTAAATGTGTGTGTGTGTGTGTATATAATATATATAATGTATATAAGTGTCTGTGTGGGTGTGTAAGTATATTATATGTAAAATATACACATACTTTTGTGTATTATATTTTCAGTCTTCATTTTAATTTTACTCAGTTTTAGGAATGTTAAGTGCTTTTGAATTTTTTACAAATATTTTTTATTTCTATTTATCTGTTTTAATGATATTTAGAACTTATTTCTGCTACATTTTAGTTAGTTGCTAGGGTTAATTTTTAAGTAAGTTTGTCATCGTATTTATATATTTTATCTCAGCTTTATTTCAATTAACACCAGTAATTAGTTATATTTATTATATCATATGATATAATGTTATATAATACATCCTTCTGTATTAGGGCTACACAATTACTGGGAAAAAAAAGTTTAATGGCTTAGTGTGATTTTGGATAATTAAAAAACAAATTTACTTAAGCCATTTCCCAACTTTTTTTGTTTAGTTTTGTTTTATCCAAAATAATTTGTAGTAGTTTCATTTAACAATATTCCTTCAAATAAATATTAATTTTTGATAATTTATAATTTACTCATTCAGCATATGTATACTAGATTTACGTATTATTAATAATCATGAAAATTAGAATAAAATAAATAAATATTTTAACCCTGACCCTATGTTGTATTTTTAGTTACTTTACCTCAAATGGCTCATGCTAGTATTCTAGGGTGAAACTTTACTGGTATATTGAAGAAGTGGAATGAAATAAACTTTTATCTGACAGGATAAGTTGGCATGATACAGCAGATGTGGTTGTTGGTTAAACTACAAACATGTTGTGGGAAACATGAATCGGTTGCCGTGGGCTAACCCAGTCAGACAGTTGACATTTTTGGAAGTCTGTGGACTATGACGGAATTGATCCATTTAAATTAATGATGGCAATTATGCATTACACTTGAACTGGAAGAAAACATTAACCACTGCTTTGAAATCGCTGTTCTCTGGCATTCTTCAAACTGACCTTATTTTCTTCAACACAGGGTTCTCTGCACCTCCCGCCAGCCAGCCTCCCAGTTCGACAGGCCTTAATGTCGACTTTGACTCTGTATTCGGCAATAAGTCGGCCACCAACAACACAGACTCAGCTGGTAAGAGAGAACTTAACCCAGTTGCTGTAACTCACTCACTTCTTTTCTCCACACATGATGTTTCACTTTCATCTCACTGCTGAAGGTCAATGTGTTTTGGAGAGTAGTTCATTGGACCATGCTTAAGCTGACAAGGTCAAACTAGCATGTGAAAATGGTTATATGACCACTTTTTGCTGTTCTAGAAGTTTGCTGTGGTATTTTTTTCTATGAAGAGAGATCATAATGTGTTTAAAGGCTTGATCTCTTTTGGGCAGAGTTCTCTATACTGCATGGATGGAACACCCATCACACCTCAGGCTTCTCTTTAAATCGTAAAGCATTAATTTACTTGAATCTTGGTTTCATTGGAGTTAATTTAAACCCATGATTGGTTTGAAATAAGTGTGTCTTATGTTGGAGATGTGGCATGTGAGTTGGCGTTCTAAAACACTGAGCCATGGTTTGAATTCAGCTTTCGACACAATAGCCTCTTTCGCACCGCGTAGTTCGAGGAACTAGGCAATCAAATAATTCCCGGGAACTTTAAGGGTCCCCTGAGCTGTTTTCCTGGTTTCATTCGCACCGCCAACAGGAACTCAGAAGTGACGTAAGCCGACGGAATAAGTTATGCAATAGAGCAAATCGGAAAAGTAAGAGACAAAATCTACTAGGACATCTTGAGGTATATGCTGTTAACATCAACTTTATTTTTCTTTTTATGTCTTGAAACACTTCAGAATAGTTGCACAAATGTGTTTGGCGATTAATGTAGTACTCCTAGAACTGAATTTGTTCCTAGTTCCTGCTCTGCGAACACGCAAGAAATCACTGTCCCACTACATATTCTTGGTCAATAGAAAAAAAATCTTTGTCCAAAATGTTAGAGGTTGTTATTAAAATATATCTTTTTTTTTTCCCATGAATTGAATTTCTATGCGTCATGTAAGATAAGACCGCCATAAGCTGCGCAGTCATGATTTGGGATGTTCCTCATTCTGTCCTCTTTCTCTCCTTTCACTGTGTGGTTTGATCAATTTGGGCCGCTGGCTTTGCATGGCACTGCATGTCTGGGTGAGTTGACTTCACAAGATTATACCCACATTCTTTCACTTTCAGTCCGGCAACGTTTGCTTCGAGGACGGCTGCCTCTCACCCCACCCAACCTAATTGCGCCTTTTCTGTTTCTGTGTGTTGTCCGCGTCTTTTATCCCTCTCCCATTCCCTCTCCTCTGTTTGTTTAAGATGATATTTTAGGTGGCATCCTGAAACCCACAGTGGCCTCTCCCAACCAGGGCCTGACACCCAGCGCCCAACAGCCAGGCAAATTGGTTTCCGATGACTTGGATTCCTCTCTTGCCAACCTTGTGGGAAGTAAGTGTCCTGCTCTTGTTATAGAGCACAAACAGCCATCTGTATTAGGGCTACACTATTAATTGCAAATTGTGCAGCCCTACTCTATTCTAGTACTAATAATCAAGAAGTGTAGTTTTATTTATTGATTTAGGATCCTATAAAAGCGAATTTAGCATTTCCCATTGGCTGGCATAGGCCTCACTGGTTTTCTTTTTCTTCCAGATCTCGGTATTGGAAATGGAACAGCAAAGAAGTATGACCATTTGCCGCTCGTTTCAATCCAAACTCGTAGTTCTCTTCAAACTCAGTGACTTGATCGTGGTTGTTTCTTCTGTTCCTCCTCAGTGACATTCATTGGAGTCAACCCGGTGAAAAGAAGTTGACTGGAGGAACCAACTGGCAACCAAAGACTGCTCCGACCACAACATGGAACCCTGCCACCATGGTGAGGACAACAATATGCGCTTTCTCTGACTCAAATGAAACGAGACTTGTGCTAGAAACAACTGTCAAAAACTAATACAGACAATAGCTGGAGTACTTCCACTGATTCTGAAACATGGGCTCTGTTCCAAATCCTAATGAGCTGCTGATGTACATTAGCAAATAATCCATTTAATTTGTCCAAAGTAGCATCCCGATGCTTGGACGATGTATACAGACACAAATGGCTAGCATAATGCTAACATTTGTTTTGAATGTGTACAGTTTTCAATAAAGAGGATAGTTTACAGTGTTGTCTCTGCAAACGTTTGTTTAACCTCTATCATGTGCTGTATGAGTCACTGATGCGTTTCATTTACATCTTTATCTGTGTTTATCATTAACCGCAAACATCTCCGTTGGTGCTTGTGTGCTCTAGTGACATCGAGACCTTCCGAGTTGGAAGTACAACTTCAAGTGGCGTTCTGTTGCACTTTTGAAAAATTGAAAGTATACTTTGGAGTTAGCATGTGGCTAAGCTAGCAGCCTAATATTTTACACAATCATTGGATGATATAGTACATTTAATTAGAACTATGTTATAGTGATGCGTTGTCTAGGTAGGCAGCACACTAGCATTTGGAACAGAGCTGTAATCCACTCTCAACAGCTTGAATGTATCGTCCTGTCTTTGTTTGTTTACTATGCGTTTTGTGTGAGCTCACAATGTGAGATGTTATTGTGTTGTATGTCCTCTAATTGTGTTTGTTGCGTTGTGTAACCATTCTCGTCCGACGGGATAAACAGAATGGCATGCTTTTCCCACAATACGTAAGTCAAATCGTTGAGTTGAACCGTTCTCTGAAACGCATGAGATTATTAACCCCACCGCCTTTGCTTTGGTCACAGTTTATGACCTTTTGTGTCTGAGTGATCAAAATTACACTGAAACCCATGAGCTGATCTAACCAGATGTTATCTCGGCATGGCTGACAGCTCTCTGTTCCTCCTCCTACCTTTTTCCTCTCATCAGATTCATTTGTTTATCACCATCAGCAAACAACTGTAGTCATTTTGGTGTCAATCAATGGGCTAGTGTTTCCAGCCGAGGGTTTACCGGACAATATGCAAAGTCCAATGAAGTAGATAATCAAACAGTTCCAGTCATGCCTTGGTAAACATTCTGATGGAAACACTTCCACCGGAGAGTATTTTTTTTTTTTTCTTTTTTTTAAACGGGATACGCTGAGCTGGAATGATCAGTAAGTCCGCATCAGTCATATTTACTCCTGCAAGGGTTGTGCTTGTCAAATGTTTCGTAGGTGCTGCGTTTGTTTGAAGATCACCGTACGACTGAGCTGTTTGCTTACCCAAGCTAGAATTTTGCGAAGTACCTTTTTGTTTCTGAATGCGATTCCTCCAAGTCTGCCTGTGTCGACTGCAGCGTCTGTATTGGCGGTAAATTTGTTGAAATTAATAATTTATTTACAAACAAATAAATAAATAAAACTACATATGTAGGTTACATATACAAAATATGATATTAGAAGAATGTATAGTAATTTAGTTTACATCACTCATAAATTGAAAAAAAAAGAAAAAATATGATGCATTTTATTCGTTTTATTCATTAAAATCTTTGAATTTCATGTTGAAAAGTTAAATTGCCACCTTGTTCAATCTGACTTCGTAATAACGACTTGTCAACTCATAAGTACGAACGTCCCAGGAGGACATTTTACTGTAGTCTTCAGTGTCAAATGATCCATCAGAAATCATTCTAATATGCTGAGTTGCCGCTTAAGAAACCTTTCTTGCTGCTTGTTATTATTAATATCGAAAAGAACTACTCTGCTAATTTCCCTTTCCAGGATTTCTTGATGCATTGTCAAAAGAGCAGTGTTTATTTAAACAATTACTTGCATCAATCACAGCTATAACCTATATACCAGCACAACAAGGAGCACAACAAACTCCTCATAGTTAATGGATAAATGCAGTCAGTTCCTGTTCCATAAAAATGTTTATTTTACAATTAATTGGTCGTTTGGTCACAGTCACTCTTCTGAATTTAGGAGGCCATTCAGAGTCAGTCACACATTTCAATGGCGCACAAGTGAAAATAAAAGTGTGTCTGTGGCTACCGAAGGCCGTACTGAGAATCTCACAGCTCCTTCACAAAGAGCTTCTCTCTTCCACCAGAGCCCTGCACCTGCAACTAATCACTCTGCCTTCAAAGAGGACACACACACACACACACACACACACACACACACACACAGTTTCTCGCTCTCTTCCTCTTTATCTCCTTGCTTATATTCCTGTTTTGATGCTCTGGTTGGAGTGTGTAAAGACATCTCTAATGTTCCCCAGATGTGAGCTGCTCTTTGAAGAGAAAAAACTAAAAGACTCAAGTATCTTTTGCTTATTAATTTAAAAAAAAGCATCCACAAAGTTGCCTTTGTTCAGTGTGTGTAAACGTGGAAACTGAGATGGCGTGTCTGGGGTAATTGTGATCTCATGGCTGCCCAAGTGGAAATTTCTCACTTAAGAAATGTTGAGAAGAATCGTCCTTTCATGCTTAAAAAAGCAGATGATGTTTTACCTGTGGTATTTCTGTACTAACATTGAACGTGTCCTCCTAGGCTCCTTCTGTCATGGCCTTCCCTGCCACGACGCCCACAGGAATGATGGGATACGCAATGGTAAGTACAAACTGGGGTTTGTGCATTACTCACTTTATCAGTGTCAGAAGCATTAGCTTTTCAACTTGTGTATGTTCAAGGGCTGCAGTCATGCTGTCAGTCCGCACTGGAGCAGCGTGGGTGTTCAGAACAATGTGAAAGGCTCTCTAGAGTCCAGAGCACCTCTTCATTGAGCTTAGGGCAACATTAGAGACATTTTTTTTTTTTTCTCTTTCTGGTTTTTATTCATCACACTAACAGGGATGACTACATTGAAATTTTCATACATTAACAATCTAATTTGACCTTACATTGTGTCAGTCATGTTTACACACCTCTAAAACTTTTGTACATCAAAAGAAATTAAGCATTTTTGCATCTGTAGCAAACATTTTGATAGAAAATATGAGGGGAAATGCATAAGAAAATTTCAGACTCTGGGCAAAGACTGGATAGTCTAGTGTGTGTTTAGCATGAGAGAGGATATAAGACTGTGACGGTGCACATATATTTTATTCACAATTATATTTTAAGTTTTAAATCATCATCATTATTTATTAAACATCAAAGAGGACCCATATATCCTGCCATATAATTTAATTCAGGATCATGTTTATTTTTTAAATATATATTTTAAAATCCTGATTTAGCCCCTAACAGTAATATTACAGATGCAGTTACATGCAGGTATTTTTTTAAATATAATGTAATTATATATGTACACAATAACTGCACATACATACATAAATGTACATACATAGTTGTTAAGGCCACTTAATATAATTTGGAACCAAAATTGTAATCAGAAACGTTATTATTGTAATTCTTTAAATTATGATAACATTTTGTGTATTAAATCTATATCTAAATTTCCTTTAGGTTCTTCAACCATCTTTTAGAGATGTACTGCATGTTTAGTAGAACCCAGTAATAGAGGTTGAGTAAGTCATACAGGTAAAGTCAGCGCAGGCCGTGGTTAATGGCTTAAAGAGAGGATGGCGTTCTGTAAATTACGTTTTTCAATAGCAGCATCCGCACTTACATAACAGCTATTATGACTCATCCATTTTGGATCCTCCAGTCCAATCCTTGCATGTACCTCAGCTTTTTTTTCTTTTAAGAGTTAGAAATATGAGTTGCTTCGAAAACAAAAGAGTAACTTTTCCTTCTGCTGCGAGTAGCTCAGGTGTAGTTTTAAACAGTAACTCCAGTCAGATCAGATGAGACGGGGCATTTAGACTGGGTTACAGTACATTCCTCTTTGCTGAGTTTCAGCACTTTGAAACAAAATATGATTTCAACAGAGGAACTTCATGAGCCACTGGCATTTAAAGTTCCAGAGAGAAACGCTGTGTTCCAAGCAGCCATGAGAAGCATTATGCATTACTTACTTGGTTATTCCTTCAACTATTCCTTTCTAGCCCCCTCAAATGGGCTCCATGACCATGATGACCCAGCCTACCATGATGTACACTCAGCCTGTGATGCGGCCGGCCAAGCCTTTCGGCCCAGTCTCAGGGGCACAGGTATGATGTCACACAAAAAGGTTACAAATCAATTCTCCCTCAAACAATTAATTTAAGCAGTCTTAAGGTCTGGTCACGTTTTTTTAGCAAATTTTCACAGAAGACGTTCTAGGCATTTTTTATAATTTTGCATTGACCAACAGAAAGTTGACCATTTCGTTAATGTGACCAAGCCTTAATCAATCAAATTTGTATTTTTAGAGAACAGTTGCATCCATAAGTCTCCGCTTCTTGATAAATGTTTTTGCATCGATCCAGCCCCATGATTCTTCTGGTAATAGAGCCATCCGCTCAACCCTGACTGATCACGCTCTATTCTAGAAGTAGCTATCCATTCAGAATGCGCTCTAGTTTGTTCACCTTCATGTGCCATCGCAGTGCATTCCTGAATATGAAAGCTATCATTGTGGCCTTCACACATCTCTGGGGAAGGATATGTATTTCACAGCGCTCCGAATTCTCAGCTCGAAATACATATCGCACCCTTGCTTCATTTCTACAGTAGTGTTAGTGCAGGAAATTGGTACCATCCCGCAGTCTTGCAAAAGGAGAAGTACCGGCTCTCTTTTTCTTGAACCTCTGTTATTCTCTAGCCTGTCTGGCTCTGAATTGTCCTCTCGTGTGTGTGTGTGCGAGTGTGTTTCCTGGCTGTCCTCAGACCCCTTCAATCTCTCTCGTTCTTTCTGAACTAGCTCTCTACAGCCTCTAGTCCTTCCAGTTCAAGTCCTCTCAGAGCTCCGGGACAGGACCCTTTTGCACAGCTGTCTCTGAAGGATTTCCTTTAGAGCGTCTTTAGGTACAGCATGTCTGCTGTGTGTGTGTGTGATTGATCGACAGGAGCTTCTTGCTTTATAACAGTGTTTGTGTCATTCTATTGCAAAAAACTCTTACCCTTGTTTTTCTCCATGTGCTGCAATACTGTTTTCTCTATACATCAGTATATTGTGATTTGTAACTGTTCAGCTTCAGTAAAGCCAATCTCAAGAAGTTCATTAACCAAAATCATGCATGATATTGTTCTGTTTTTCCTTATGATTTAAAGGGGTCATATCATGTGGAATCCAATTTTTGAAGTCACAATGTAATTGAAGTAGAAAGAGATTGTGGATTTATTTAAAAAATAAAATAAAAAAAAAGGTAGGGTTGGACTCTGGTTGATTGGATGGCAGCAGAACCGAATGTGAGCTTGTATTAGTCAGTTGTAGATAAGGTAAATTTTCATTTCATGCTATATTTAAATTTCCTCCCAGTCCAAAAACTGTATTTATCGAAGCTAAGCAGCTAAAATTATTCGTTTCGAACTTCAAAAACGCGGAGCATCCAGTCACAGTAAAATGCAGAGGAGAAAACTGAATGTATGCTGTTATTCCACAAGAACACATAATGATGATAAAGGTTTTAAAAACTCTAGTTGCCACTTCTTGAATTTTTTTGCAGAATTTGTTTTGAAGAATATTTTTACGTGCATTAAAAAGTTTCATCCTTTTCTAGTGTCTGCACTAATAAGCTTACTAAATTATGAGAACTAAAATGTCTTTAAACTAGAGTATCTCTTAACCTCATCACGTAAGCGTCTAGTGTTGTTGTGGCCTCCGGTAGATTGTTGTGACCCATCTGTGGTTTAAAGCATTAGTAAAAAAAAAAAAATGTGACATGACCCCTTAAAGTTTGAATCCTTTTCATAGTAGGTAATCCTGATTTGCAGCTTAATAAACCCATCTCATCATTTATTGCCTTTTTTTACTCAGTTCATTTAGTGACATTATTTACAATTACGGTGGTCATTCATCGAAAAACATTCAAACGTACTATCCTGGGCCGATATAAAATGTCATAATGTGTATGTTCATCACAATGTGTCTAATATACAAAAACGGTCTAAAATGAAACGTGACATCATCAGTAAATGTGCACTTCTTTGATTGCAGATGCAGTTCATGTAGGTGAAGGAGGGCCGACGCTTCCCAAGAGTGAATTACACGGCAAATCTCAAACCTTTAATCTCTCTCCAGTTGGCTTTTCGACTCTTCACGGAGAGTCCTGCCCCAGTACAAACCTGTACAGGAATCAGCGGGAGGGGTGGGAGGGGCATTATGGGATACGATGGGTGGGGTTGGGAGGGGTAAGACTCTGTTGCCCAGAGATGGAGGACACGGCGCTCATTTTGTAATTTGTCACGGTAAAAGTTATTGTACCGTCTATAACGAAACACATTGGTGTTGAGAGGGTGCGAGGGCCGGAATGTGGTGGGTTTCACGCAAACACGGCTTCACTTTTTTCCATGGAATGCGAAAAAGAGGGATCAGGGAGGGATTTGGGTGGAGTTCTGTCTTTATCCAATCACCAATCAAGCATTACCTGATTTAACCATCACCAATTAGAAATTCTAACATCGGTTTCTGCTATGATTTCTACTTTTTTATGTTATGACGTTTGCAGTAGACATTCCTTGTGTATTGTCTGTATTTATTTATGATTTACCCACTGAGGACATGAAAGAAATGAATAATCTTTTTTTCTTTTTTTTTTCTTCCTTGCGGGAGGTCTTTCGAATTATGCGTTTATATGGGTATGATTGGTTGTATAATTCGGATTTCGAGTGACTGAATTCTGAAAAAATATATAATATAAAAATGGGGGGAAACGGACACCTATAAACTGACTGATACAGCACTAAGTATTCTCAGAAGCAGTTGTATGTCTAGTGCAATTTCTTTGTAGCTCAAACGCTCACCGCCCTCCATTCGTAACATACATAGGAGCAAATATACAAAGCATTATGCCACATAGTCAGTTCTGTGCCCCTGGGAGGTGGGTGGGTTTTTGTGAGGGAGCATTTAGCAAAGCACTACATTTGTGATTCAGCGACATTGCATTTGGGGAAGATCTGTATTGCTTTCTGCTTGGCATGTCATTATTTTACATTTGACAGTTATATGGCTGCCTTTTCAACCTGAATGTGCAGAGTCGCCTTCGTTTTCGGGCCATCTGGGAGGAGATCAGTTGTGTGTTTGTGTGTGTGTGTGAATGTGAGTGAGAAACGCGGGTTGCTGTCTGTATCGGGATGGGGTCTGTAGTGTCTAGCTGTAGGTCCAATAGAGTGATGAAAGGGGGCGCTGTTGATCAGTGCCCAGTGTACATAAAACAGGGAAGTACACAAAAGGTGGTCCGAATATGAGGGCAATTCTATCCATTGATTTAGCATATTTACTGCATCATCCCTGCAGATTATATTTTGTTTATATGACAAAAAAAATGAAGCAGAATTTGGGTGAATTTCAAATAAAGTGCAGCTTCCACAGAATTAAGTGTTTGTTTATTTATATGGTGCGTTTACGTGTGTGTGTGTGTATATAATTATATTTATATCACATAAGATGCATAACTTATTACTTAATATAATTATTACTTTAGATATTTTTTGGAGTGCATAAATTGTTACTTGTTCCAACAGCAGCTGAATTTCACAGAATTATGCCTTTATGATCCTATGAGTGTATAGGAATCATTCATGTATAGTTTTCATTTTTAATCCAGCTGATGAATATTAAAGGTGTCGTTTACGGATTCGTCAGCTTCTTTCACAGACTGTGAACTTGACTACTTAAACTTTCTATGGATGATCTCTGTTGTAACTGGCCACCTTGCAGTTTGCATCAGGTCAAAGGTCATCTCCTCGCCCATATCCGCGGGGTCGTTTGGAGGTGGGTGCAGGGGATGTGTTTTACCAATCACCCACAGCAGCATCTGCTCCAGCGAACCCAGATGCGTCGGCCCCTTCACACAAACACAAACGCAGGATGTTAAAGCGGGTTCCAGTTTGGCTTCACTAACAAGGGCAGTGACTGTTCCCCGTCTCTACTTGTTTCATCTATATTCTAGCCCATGATGCCTGGAAAAGGCAGTGGGAAAATCACAGACGCTCTTTTTTTTTTTTTTGTTCCCACAGACATTATCTTGCTTATGTACCACTGAGAGAGCCTTTTTAAGATTTGCTGCCTTTGGCAGAGATCCTTTCTGGGTATTTTGCCTGATCATATCAAACATAAGTACAGAGGGCTCTTCTGAGGTGGCGTGTCATTAGTCATGCATTATTGTTTATTGATGCCATCTTCACCCTTAATGTGACTAGGTGGGGCAAACACAGCTAGCATTGTCCTTACCGTGAAATCAGTCTGACCGCTGAACATTTCGCTAAAGTAAGGTGGGACTTTAGTTGTGCTACCAGAGGCGGTCACATTGCTTTTCTGTTGAGCCCCTTCAACTTCTGTTAATGGTTGGATGGGATACTGGGGTCGGTCGACGAGCTCTGGAAAGAAATGGGCATTACAGGTGATTAATGACCGGTATTTGATGACCAACGTCAATGTAGTATGTGTGTAGCTGTTAGCTGTTGCACTTAGAGGCCATTAAGTTTAAACTGCTGAGGACATGAAGTTTTGGGCGGTAATGAAAAGACAGCTGCCCTGTAATGTATTGAGGGGGTATAATAACAAGGCTTCCTGTACTTTGGGAGCCATTAGTGAGAGTTGAACAGTGCCAGTGGCTGCATTTAGAGTCACCCATCCTCTGTATAACCCGCTGCTGGGCCATGGTGTGTGTGTATAGAGAGAGAGAAAAGGAAATGATCATGAAACACTACTTGTACTTGGGATTATTATTAAAATCTTTCTTGCTTTGTTTGTTGGCAAAGAAGACCAGTGCTAATTAATTAAAGCTAGTCAGTTTATAGTCTTAAAAAGATTATTGTATCAAACAGAAGAAATAACAGATCTAGAGTTTCCTTCACTCTTATTAAACGTAATGGTCCAACACGAGGGATTTCTCATCAATATATCTGCTGTTATGGTGCCATCTATTGGTTATAAAATGTAAATTCAAAATAATTATAAAGCACCATGTGTTTAAGTCTTTTTTTAGACTGAACTATTATTAGGGATGGTTGGATTACCTGATGTATCCTCTGGGCTTATTTTCATTATGTTCCCGTCCATATTGTGGGTGCCATGGGATCCAAGGCTAGCAGATTGTGCGAGAAACTCAGTGCCTGGGCTGAGGGAAACAAGATCCAAGATCTCCTCTTCTAACGTATGGACGATGTATTCCAGCACTGCAACCTTCTCTTTATAAAGGGGAACCTTATATGGACGATTAGCGCTATTGTGTTATCTTCACGTCTGAAATTAGATGTATGTAAAATAGAACCTAAAACGTGACCACACCTGTTTTTTCAGCCTATTCATTTCTCTAATCTGTAGTACACCTATGTTGCCAATGTTTTCATTTGCTCTCTGAAACATAAAGATTGTGTAAGTATCTCAGAACAAGCATAATATTCACAATTCAGGTTTCTACAGTACCTCAAAGGCGAGCTGAATTCCATCCTTCAAACTCTGTGCCACTTTTTGGTCGTTTTCATTGATGGCCGCATCCAGAGATCTCTGAAAATATTCTGGTATTTTTGTTTTTAATAAATTCATATTTCATGTAAAATGGCATAATCAAGTCTATTTTTTTATTTTTAAAGAAGCATTTTTACATTATTATTATTATTAGCGTTCTGCAGGATTACTGTAAACCTATGACCACAACTGTATAGTATTCTATATTTAAACAAAATATTTGTGTTTTACATGAAGTAGAGGATGGAAGACTCACCTGATATCTCCTGAAAAGTCATTTGTATTAAGGCAATATCTTTTTCCAGTTTCTGTATCTTTTGCTGGTCTTCAACGCAGCCCTCTTTTTTATACTGCAGCAATGCCTGCTGTTTCTCCTGCAGTTCCTTCACTTGCACCCGCAGCCTTGCAAGCTTACGGCGCAGTTCTGTATAAACCACACAAACTATTTTTAAAGGTGTTCACTAAGGTACAGCTGACCATAAAACTATTCCGTACAGTTCATGTTGTGGGCTATATTAAAAAAAATGTTTGTAGCTTTGCGTGATTGATTCACTGGAAAGTCAGCGGCTTGATAGCTTTAGATAAAATTAGCAATAAAACACAAGTCATATTTAATTGTGTAATGATCATTTATGGTGTTTCAAAAAAAGTGGAAACATTGTAGGTTAGTTCAATCAAGTAATCGATTATTGACCCACCTTGGTGGTGTTCTAGCGCTGTTTATACACTTATTTTTTCGGACCATAAAAAAGAATAATAAAATTTAAAAATACATAAAAATATTAATATATAGTAGTTGTGAACTGCATGATTTTTTTAAAGAAAAAATATCACTGATAAATATTTCTTTAATTAGCGCTGCCGTTCATTCAGACTTTCCAGTGTTGAGCTACATAATGATATAGTAATATTAAGTGTTATTAAAATGTATCTGCTTGCTTCTACACAGTTTTACTAAATTTGGTTATATTCACCAAGTAGATAAATCAGCTCCTGAAATATGGCTTTATAATAGGTTTAATTAGCATACTGACTGAGTCATATGGAATTATTTTATATTAATTTAAGGTATTTCTTCATCATTTGTCCCCATTTATTGTAAAAGAAGGTTCGATTATGAGGTTGAGTTAATAATGCCAATCATTTTTGAGCAAACTATTCCCTCAAGATATTTTTACCATTCCAGTACCTTCTAGTTCTTTCTCTTGCTTGTGTTTTAGCTCCAGATTCTCCCTGGCCATGCTCCCCACCTGCTCTTCATTTTCTTGCTGCCTTTGCTCCAGGTTCCACTCCCGCTCCTTCACCTTTTTCTGTAGCTCAAGCACACACCTTCTATGCTCTTCTCTCAGCTGCTCCTTCTGCAGACAAGTTTAAGTTTAGTCGTCTTCTTATGTCATCTTCACAAACATGTTGACACTTACCAGCTTTATGAGATTTTTCTTTTTATCTTCTAGTTGGCATAGTTCTTTCTCAAAATCTTGAATCTTTTCCTTTTCAACCTGACTTCTATTAGAAATAAGGATGTTAAGTCACAAGAATAATAAGAGTAAGTTAGGGTTATTAAGTATGGATATTAAGAGTATGGATTTTAAGAACCGTACTAACTGGAACTGTATGAAGGTCTCTGACAGAGATGCTGTATCTAATGTCTTGCTCATTTTCGCTTATGCCAGGAAATTATCATCCTTAATATGAAAAAAGAACAGACTGTTTCCGTTTGCACGTGCAGCGCTGAGTACTTATAAAACTATTAACGCGCCCGCAATGCACTGATACTTTTAACACGATACAACGACGGTACGAAAAATACCCCACCAGAGACTATGTGTTATAACAATCTGTGTGGGTGTGAAAGCAAACAATATTAAGCCTACCTTTGAGCTGCTTTTTCTTATTTACTTTTCATTTTCCGGAAATGTTTACACGTTGTTAAGGAAACGAACTGCCGCTGTTGACTCGATCAGCAGGGGGCGATATTGGCCAATTCACTTTTATACAATCTGACGATTCGGTATGAGCAATTTCATATGCTCAGAAAAAAATGCGTTGTGAATTTTTTTTATGTCTTTAACATAATTAACACATTTTTGAAAAATTATATTTTGTTCATATGCTATATTATAGAGGATACCAAAATAAAATGGCATGAATATAGACATAAAAAGGCAAAAACAATGGGATAAAAAAATTAAGGATGATTCTCAAATATATAAAACAATATATATATAAAATAATAATGTGATACACCATTTTGCTTGCTTTAAGCAATACGTGTGTAAACAATGTTATCTATACTTTGCATGCAGGGACAGCATGAAAAAAAGAAGTGGGATAATGGGAGTAATAACTGGCCAAATGTCATAATATAATAATATTTCATAAGAATATTGATATCTAATTTATTTTTGTCTCCTTAAATGTGTAGTAAACATGCTTTAGTCCTGGGGCCTGTTCCATAAAACAAGTTTACCAAATAAGCCAGGCTTTTGGCAGATAGTCTGGCTTATTTTAATACAAATTAACTGGCAATAAGTCAGACTAACTGAAATAAACCTGGCTTATACTCTAATCTTCGTTTATGGAACAGGTCCCAGGTGTCCTCTACAGTGGACAATTATTTCAGAGTCATATTTTGATTTGAAACCCCATAACATTTCCCTGAGATTTTGATTTACTATAAACTATTTTGAAATTAGTCAGATTTAAATTAAAATGACTAAATATTATGATATTTCCATAAGGATGTACAATTTGATCAGTACATTAATGTCAGCCTCTTTAAAGGTCAAGGAGAGAGTGCATGATTAAGCTTCCAAACATCTCACCCTGAATGTGCTCTTTACAGGATATTCAGACTTAAGATGTTGATATGTATGGTCTCAGAGAAAGTCACTAAAATATGTGACCCACAGATCACAAAACCAGTCGTAAAGTTGCTATATTTGTAACAATAGTATAGTATAGCATTGTATGGGTTAAAATCAGGATATTTTGCAAATTTCCAACCATGAATATATCGAAACTTAATTTTTTATATGCATTGTTAAGGGCTACATTTCAACAACTTTACAGCTTTCTTGCACATTCAGTTGACTCCAAACCATACATCATTCAGGTTTCGGGTAATGTATAAATGTCAATTTCAAAAAAGAAAATGACTGTCCAGAGCCACATAAAATGTCCACTACAGAGGCAAAAACATAGATGGGTGTCAGGAGGATATACATAAAAGAACATTTGTTTTTGACATTAATAAAATTAATACATTAAAATATATATAGCAAACTAATTATCATTAGGCACGTATATTGCTTTAGGGTGTAACAGTTTAAAGTCAGGGAGGTAAAAACTAAATAAAACGAGTCACGTTCATTAAACCGTCTGATTCACAGGGAGTGGAGAGACCAATGAAGGTTGTAGGTATAGTGACGTTCTAGAATCTAGATGATGTTCAATTTTCATACATAGATTGCGTATTAAAGGATTTTTTGTGTTGTCATCGATAGGACATTTAATGACATAATGATGTATATGGCACGTGTGAGTGACAGAATTAAAAGTTTATGAGAGTGACAGAGCGTGGCCACGCCTATGTGAGCGAGCACGGGGGTTTTGTGTCAAAATTCAGTGAACCTCCTAAGTAGACAGCATTTCGTGGATCTCGTCACATGTTAATGAACATCATTTTTAGCTCTAGTTCACACACACACACAAACACAACCAGTGTGCACGCGAGTTCGTGGAGGAGCCCACACACACACCCACCGGTAAACACACACGCCTTACTTTAAAGCTGGAGATTTAAACAATTCGGTCCATATCACCAAGTGTCCGGCAAATGGATTACTACACTCCTTTTGGTGTCAGATGTTACAGTAACAGTGTTGCAAAATAACGCGGTCTAGTACCAGCCACGCGAGGAAGGACTCAGGTAAACTTTTGTTTGTCAGTGGGTTTTAGTTTACCTCAGTAGTTAACTGTTTTACCTTTTAAGGCTCTTAACTTCACGTAAATTCCCTGCAGTGAGCTGGAAGTTGTGCTGCATGTTCTGACAAGGATGGGTGCTGTTTCAACAGGCGCTCATTTCATTAGGTTGTTTTCATGTCTGGAGTTTAGTGTTTTTATCTCTGGAGCCTCTGCGGTTTTTTTCTCATTTCCTGCTTCCTCAGTCTGTTAATTCTTGTAAAGCTAATTAGAGAAAGAATGTGGGGTATTTAGTTAAATCCAGATCAGACAATGATTAGTTAAATGAGGGTTCTATGAGAAAGGCTATTTTATTCCACAGTAACAGTATAAACCCTTTTTAAAATACATAATTGAAGCATTGTTTCAAGTTTAAAATGTTTTTCCTCCCAAAAAATCAGCAAAGAAACACTTGATGAAGTGGCATATTGCTGGTTTGGCAAACGATTTACATTATCTCGGCTAAAAAATAAAATAAATAAAACGTTCTCTTAGTCACAGAAAAAAGTCAGATGTTTAAAACCCTTTAAAACTGCACACCTATAATAAGTGAACCCAAACCAGGTGGCAACTCTTTGTTGTGGGACATGCCTTAAAGGGATGTGGAATAAGCAAATGGTTAACATATATTATTCATGCTTACTGTGTGTGGATAAGACTAGTTCTTCTCGATTTTGCTAATTGCTTGTCCCTTGAAAAGTTATGATTTATAGATCCCGCCTCAGGTGATCATACCAACTATGTTGAAATGACACGCTTTTCTAAGAACCTCTGGACATGGTAAATGCTTTACTGTGTCATTTTTTAAATCTGACTTACTGAGAAATCATTTAGCAGTGTTTATTAGATTTTAAAAGAAGTAAATATGTAAAATTTACCAAAAAATCTAAAGGATCACACTGTTTTTCTAGAAGGAAAGAAGAAGAAAAGTGCTGTGTGTTGAGTAAAGAGGCGTTTTTTGAAAATGACTCAATCAAGAACATGACTCGGGAACAGATTTCCAAAATAGGAAAGTAACAACAAACTTCCGCTCTGGCTGGAATGTATTATAGCTTTACCCAGATATGCCCATGCAAAACATAGGAACTTATTGCTGTTATTTTTTATGATACTTAAACATTGGATGTTACATTATTCAAAGGGATTTATAAATAAAATTAGTTAATGAAAACGCAACAACATACACAAATTAAATTTAGGAAAAATGATCTCTTGTAAAAGACATTTGTTTAAGCTATTTATAAGAGATTTTTTTTTAAATACAGTTCTTAAAAGTCAGTGGCACAGTGCAACAAGAAGTAATTTGTCTCTTATTATTATGGTATAAAGCTATTTTAGAGAATATTTTGCTAGGATTATTTTGACAGCATTTATTCTATTTGTTATGTAACCTTATTCAGACATGTGGAATCCTAAAATATCATAATTCCAGTTCCTTAAATAGTTTAGACGTATTCCTATTTTTTTCCATGAGCTTCTAAACTGTTTTTTAGAAAAGCAGACTGTTCAAATTGATGCCATTTGTGTGCTGCCATCTAATTTGAGTTAAGTGTAATTTGATTTAGGAATAAAAGAGTCTTTGAGTGTGCTCTTTGCTCTGAGAAGCAGCCAGTACCCATATCCTCTGATAGTCATCTGACAATGCCATGTCACATGTCCAGTGTTGAGCTCATACTGTATGGACCAGAGCTGATATAGAGAAACAATATTTCATTTCAGATGTTTAGGGAAGTGTAGATGATGGTCAAATCAGAAGGCTTGAAAGCCTGGTTCACAGATTTATTAGGAACAATTAGGATCATGTGATGTCTTAATGGTCAGAAGAATTCACAGGAAAGACATAGTTCTCAAAGTTTTTTTTTCTTCATTTGTTGAAACTCCTTCTGTCTGTCTGGTGCAGGTGCTCCTCTGATGTGCTCCATGATGTGATGCAGTGACTTTCAAGCATCAGCCTTCAAGTTATCCTCAGTGATGCTCTTGAGACTTTCAGCGAACCGGTCAGAGGCGATCTGAGACTCATCTGTTAGCATCACCTACCCTAAAGCCATTCATCATGATTGACCTGAGCTATCTGACCGAGGAAGAGCAAGAGATGATCCTGGCAGTGCTGAGGAGAGACGCAGAGCTTAAGAAGTTGGAAGAACTGAGGGTCAAGTGAGTTCAGCAGAAAGGTTCCTTGGTGGATGAAGAAAATAAGTTAATTTACTGTTATCATGTATAATTCGGCGGAACTGGTTATTAAAGCAATAGTTCGCTTGCATAAAATGCATTTTTGCATTCTATATTTCCACTTTTAATACAGATAATCAGTACAGATGGACGTTTTTTATTTAATCACTGGAGAATGTCCCTGGAAACCATGTACTTGCGATGTGTGGGCAATAAAATAACAGAGACCATGTTCTAAACATCTCATTCTATGCTCCACTGGTTTGGAACAACATGTGAATGAGAAAATAAGATAATATTTTCATTTTTGAGTGAACTATCCATTGAAATGAATGCCCCTTGCTATTTTTCAATACCTTAAATAATTGCACATCTTTATTCTTTTTTTTTTGTTTACTGAATTGGATAGGTCTGTTGCAATAGGATAATGCATAGTAATAAAATAATAGTAATAAAAGAGGATAATTTATAATGCTAAATGCAAATAATAAAATCCGACCGACCATATTATTGTGGATAGTAAAGGTAGCAAACTGCATATGATTATAAAATCAGCCATTTATTCTAAAGACATGTTTGATATTTTGCCATTAATTTATGCAGATGCAAACATAAGCATAAAAGTCATCATTAACTTGAATAAATGTATAAAATAAATTGTATCCAGGCTATATTAAATATGGGTTACAGGTTTGAGGTTGTGTTAGTCACCATTTAATGTCCAGCATAATATCTGGGTCCTGAAAAAATCAAACCAAAACCAGTTTCAGTGATCACAGCTAAACAGTTCAGAGGAACAGTTTACAGTTTAGACAATGTCTGGGATTTGTCAGTTTGGATGTCACTGCTAATGCTCACTGTTAAGGAGGTTTTTATTCCATGACATATATATGTATGTATGTGTGTGTGTGTTTATTTCTAAATTTTATGTCCTTTCAGGCAGCTTCGTAAGACTGAGCGAGACAGAAGCAGGCTGAAGTACTTGACTGGGGAGTGGTTTTATGAGACAAAGAATCACAGACACCGAGACAGGATCCATGGCTCCGACATCATCAGAGAGTCCATGAGACAGAAGAAACCCGTGACGATATGTGAGTGTTGCCAGCAGACAGAATCAGATAGAGAACAAGCTCTGTCTCTCATTATTTCCATTGCATGTACCCCGTCCCTGATTAGCACCTGAACTCAGTGTTTACATCACTTCTCTTTTGCTATCCATCACATTTTTACCTTTAGTGAAAAACCCATCAATCGAAGAATTTATTAATTCATATGTTTTTAGATGTTAATGCGTGTTTGAGCATTACAAATGTCTCTTATTGCAGTGGAACTCTCTCAAAGATGGTCTGAGAGGTCCAGTTGTGTTTATGGTGAGAAGAAAGATGTGCACATCCCTCCAGAGCTTTTAGGACTCATTGAGGATCCATCCACTGAATCACACAAAGAGAGGTGAGCTTTTGGTGTTAAGTGCATTGATGATTGGAACATTCCAGCACAGTGTTTCATCTGATTGAAACGTGTTGCAGCACATGCATCATTGCACATGATGTGAAATCTTGTAGAATGCAGTTTGATCACATGTTTATATAAAAGTTTGTAGTGCATGTAGTTAAGTATGCTGGTTATTATGATACCACGTACAAAAATGTTAAATGTTGTTAGATCGTTGTGTTCAGGCACCTATTTTCATGCCATACGCGAGATACAACCAAAGAGTAACAAAACACTTTATAACAACTATTAGATCTTTATATAAACTCATATCATGTTAGTGTGTGGAGTGTTGGGGTTGATAAGATTTTTAAGGGTCTCTTATATTTTATTTTTATACAGTAAAAACAGTAATATAGTAATAATAATAAATATAGTAATAATAAAATAAGTTTAAAATAACAGCTTTCAGTTTTAATGATTTAAGATTTAATTCATCACACCGATAGCGAATCTGAATATTTAACAGCTGTTATTATGTAGGATGTGTTTACTGGAAAATAAATAAATAAAAAATAGGAACATCTAAGGGCGTATGTGTGTTTTACTAATTAATTAATGTAACAATTTTAAAATAAAATAACTAGAAATGCCTTGAACACAAACTAATAATTGTAATAACAAGTAGAAATAAAAAAGTTGCTAAGCTCAAAATTGCATTTCTCTCATCAGTACCATGCACATGCCATTGTTATACTTGATTAAAGGAAATCATGGCATCTCTGCCTTTTCAACACACCAATGATGCATCCGCCCATTAGCCTGGCTGGGCTGCTCATGTTGTCATCAACAGCCTTAATTTTGTGGACACTGTCTTTCAAAGCTCTCATATCACAGCTCATGCAGAACAACATGAAAAGAAACGTAATCAGTTCTCCAGTTTATGCATACTTGTTTGTGAAATTGGCAGAGATTCAGGAGTGAACCTGTACACTAGGTCTAACATAATCTGCAGGGCAAACATTTCCCATGTTTTCCCAGACATTGGTGAGGGAATCTGGAGCCAGTAAGCTGCTTCAAGGGTCAGATTTCACGTGCTGCTGTTTTTCCCTCTGTCTGACAACATGTAATGGCATTATACTGTCAGATAACAGCATGGAAACTTAGTGCTTGCTGAATCTTGTGACTTTCAAGGGGCTTTAGGACCAGCACCATAGACATGTATTAATAATTCAATGTAGAAACATAGAAACTGTTCACAATGCACAAAGCTTACAGTGACCTATTGGTTTTTTATCATGTTGGGTGAATGTTATATTTATATAATCAGGAGTTTTTTGTGAATCTATATGACCATATCACCTCCATACAGGGTGGATGATGAGTTGCCAGAAGCCCAGCGGGAAAGGCAGAGACCTCAAATCAAGGTATACTACACTAAATCCAGTTACTAAGATAATTTGCTGAATTTCCAGTTTTCTTTATTACACGTTTTTGTAATATTATTTACATTTACTATGCAGCCTAGGCAGAATCCATTCAATAGTGTGCGATCAAAGAGAGACGATGCCAAACTTATCAATGGAGTGAAAGAGGCTGAGCAGACACCTGCTGAGGGTGAGAATTATCTTCATGTTGATTTCTATACACCGTTTTATAAGAAAGGTTCAGTTTATTGTTTAAAATGGTAACAAAGATTCGGCATTGCAGGACTTTTATAACGTTGTATTTAATTTACTGATATTATGTAATCTTACACTACTAAAATCAGTTTTGCTAATTTTACAAATGATATGGTGATACTACTATTTACAATTGATAATCTAATGATTACATTTTATTTTGATTTAGCTTTATTTTTATTGCTGATTAGTAAATAATACATTTAATTAGTTTTAGTTAACAATAACACTGATTTACAGTTTTTTAACATAGCATGTTCTGTTACTACAGCTGTATACCAGTTCAGACATACAATCTCTGTGATCTAACACATGTGATTACCACAGATTTAAAATTTGTGAGATTATTTTGATACTGTAGTCCAGTAATAGATAAGGTAAAAGATGTGTTGTGTTTTTAATGGAGTGGATGTTCTGAAGAGAAAAGTGTCAGAACATATTTCTTGCAAAAACAGTAAGTTTGTTTGACTGATCCCCATTGTGAACAGCATGTTTTCCTCTTCTGGGCTGTGTGGTTGGCTTGACATGATCTGTGCTCTGGGTATAATAACTGAATGCCGTCTGCATGCATATCTTTTAAACCTTATTTGGTCACTGTTTTGTATAACGGCATGCATTGTATGTTGGCAAAAAAACTTGTTGATCCCTGGGTTTTAATTAGGAATGTATCTAGAAAGTCTTCTTTGAGAACATACGGGAGTGTAAACACGTGTACAATATTTTTGTAGTGGTTTCGTATATTTCCAGGATTTAGAGTTATTACAAAACATGCAAAAAAGGAGCCATTCATTGAAATGGTCTGGCCAAAATATTTCCGCAGAAAGTTGAACCTGTTGTAGTGGCCGTGAGTAACAAGGCTTTGTGGAGCTGCCAAACTTCAAGTAGATTATACTGAGAAATATGCTGTTCTAAGTAGCTAAGCTGCCACGCATGACCAGTCTGTACCTTAGGCAAAGATGGTACATTTTTGATGGGCTTTTATTGTGTAGTAAGGCTAGTATTATTGTTATGAGTGTAAAGGTCAGTGTTAAAGTTGTATTTTGAATAGGCCACAAATGCATACACTGTAAAAGTAAAAACGTGACTAGTACTGATTGTGACTACTCTGCTGAATTATGTCTATTATCCCTGACTTTAAGACGTACCGTTATATTCTTAGGTTGCTTGCAAGCTTTTATCCCATGCATCTCATTGCTATACCAATAACATTTTATCAATTAACAGATACTGTACTCCTGTTACAAGAACAGAACAGTTCATTGAGATGCAAAATAAATTCATCATAAAACATGAATTCATGTTTTTCTGCATGCATGTGTCTTTGCTCCTTCTTTTACTGCTTCATTACCCAACTATTTGGTTATTTTTCAGAGACTTACCTTCCAGCTGAGAACTACACACTCCATCACACTACTCCAAACACAGACAACACTGACCCCCACATAGTCACACAATTCAAACCTGTTCCAAAAAAAAGATTGCTGCTGTGCTCCTGCAAGAACTCTTCCCTGGACTCTGCCATCAGGGACAATGGAGTTAAACAGGTCGTGACCCCTGCTCCCAGAGGCATCTTAAAGCACAACATCTCTAGCTTTAACTCTACTGACTCTCTGCATCTCCAAATTCCTACCAGTGATGACAGCAGCGGCAGTCAGTCTTCAGCTACAGTCAGCCCCTTCAGTCCTGAAACTCCCATCAGCCCTCCTCTTTCCCCCTGCTCAGTGCACTCTGCGTCAGGGTGGTTAGATAGAAAACAGGTCCGCTTCTCTTCTTTCGTTGGGCCTATAGAGAGAGTGCAAGGAGAGCACAGTGTGCTGGAAGATGACTGGAGTCCTCTGTCGGAACAGGATAGAAACGATATCACAAACAACGGTAACAAAAAGGATAGTTCAGCCATGAAAATTCTTTTACTCGCTGTCATATTTTTCCAAACATGTATTAAAAGGAATTTTTCAAAATACATTCTGTGTTCAACAAAAGAAAACGTAACAAGTTTGGAATGACACGTGGGTGAATATATGAAAAACAGTTCTGGGTTTAATTTTTCAATCTGGTTGAACTATCCAATTAAAGCATGGAATTAGCATAACGGTCAGAAATTTGCCAACTTCCTGTTTGAAGTCGTCTAAAAATCTGGAGCGTTCCAGTGTGGTGAGCTCTGATCCTGTAAAGAGATTGAGGGAAGGATGGGTAGATCAGTTGTCCAACAAGATAGAGATATGCTTGTTTCAAAATCCTTTTGATAAGACACACTAAACCTTAACAGTATAATCAAATCAAAGAAATGTGTGTAAGATAATCAGTCAAAAGCAATGTAGTTCAGCAGTTAACAGGCTAACACATCAGTACGCCCTCATACTAACTGCATGTGCGTGCATAACATATACATACAGCTAAAGGCTTTTGGTGAATGCTCATATGTATGTTGATTAATCCACAAATGGTGATTAGTAAATAAGCACTGCAAGAAATAACTGCTGTCTGGGTGTTTACTGTAATTTTTAAAGTGTAATTTTATCATCTGATCCCAGGAATCATTTATGTCAAATGTATGTCATTTAATGTAGTATTGTTTTTAGAAGTTATTTTCTCTCAAAGAATTATTCTCTATCACAAAAATGAACATTTAAAACTTGTGATTGTCTTCACTGCAGGTCATCATGAGGTTTATGGTGAGCCTCAGCTCTCACAGGTGTACAACTTCCACGGCTCTACTGAGGTAGCAGGTAAGGCCATTGGGTTAAGTTCAGAGGGCCAGACTGATAAGGTTACGGTGGAAGAGTGTCGTTCATTTTCTAAGGTACTTGAATGGTTTGGGAGAGGCTCTCGAGATGGCAAGCTGAAGGAGTCGCCAGTTCAGAAAGAGATGAAGGAAGAGGAACCGAAAGATCATGAAAGCCCAGAAGCCAAGTCAGAAGATTCACAGCCAAAGACCAAGCCGCCAACAAAGCAACGTAGGGGGCTTTTTGCATTGTTTTCCAGAGCAGAGAAAAAAGACATTAGCCCTGAAGTTCAAGCGTCTGACCAAGAAGAGATAAATCAAGATAAAACGGAAAGATCAGAATATAAAACATCTTGTACTTTGAGGTCTGAAGATAATACTATTCTTCCACAGACTGTTCCTACAAACAGCAAGACTGCAGAAACACTGCAGGATGAAACAGACAAACCTATATGTGAAGATCCTCCTCAAAGAGAGATGATTGACCAAGGTGAAAAATCACCAGGAAGACTGGCCAACCTGAAGTCATTCTGGGAAAGGGGAAACAAAGGACCTAAAATACTGAGCATCAAAAGAGAGGACGAGGTAGAAGAATCTGAGACAACTCATCTTAATGAGATTTATAATGATGCTGTGGACCAAAGGTTGTCAGATTCCAGCATCAGCCCATCCAAACCCAAACCTGATGATCCGAACCCAAATCCAGCTGATGAAGAATCTACATCATGTGATACTTCTCCAATCTTACCTAGAAGAACATCCAATGGTGTTGATATGTCTGCCATATCCTCACATGAAGATGACAAACCTTCTAGTTTGGAGAGCAATAGGATTTTAGAGGTTTCAAGCAGTGAACTACAAACTCTCACAGTAAAAATGAATGCCAAATTGTCACCCAGTTCTTTACGAAAACACAAAGATACTTATCTGGGTAATGAGCTACAGGAAGAGGAAGCCTCCAGAGACATATCTGACTTAAAGAAGGAAATCTCCACCTTCAAAATGTCCCTAAGTCAACAGGAAGATAAAGTTTCGATTAATGATCTTAAGTCATTTTGGGAGAAGGAAAAAAGTGGCTTTAGAGTAATTGTAGGCTCACCAACATGCACAGCTAATGTTAAAGATCCATCTCCAGTGTCATCTCCAAAAAAACGTTCTTCAGTAGAACTTTGTGAACCTCAGTTTGACATCAGATCAGCCAGCCCAAGTTCTCCATACAGAATGAGTTTCAAAGAGGCTGGACTGACACAAAAAGAGAAGATGGGGCAGGCCGAGGAAAAACAAAGAATTCCAAGTAGTGTGCCATTACAAGACCTTCAAGATAACAGAGGTAGGGTATCTTACTTCATCCAGAGTATTTCTAATTTCAGACAGTCCATTTCAAATGAACGCTCAAAGCCAAGTCCACCACCATCACCCCTCAGAAGGTACACAACCCCTGCAAAAGGTCAACAGGATGAGCCACAGTCCACTGACATTTACCACCCAAAAGACCAAGATCAAACCCGAACTCCCAGCCCATTACTGCAGTCTAAAGTACCTCGTAGAGATTCATATCCAAACAAAGAATCCAGGAAAGATCCCTTAGGTTCTCCTTTAAGAACCTTTGCAATAGATATCAGTCCAGCCAACAAGAGTCAGTGCAATGTTAAGGTTAACCCAAGGCAAACCAGGCCATGTATCTCTCCTGAACTCCACAGGAAGACTTCAGATGGAGGCTGTGATGTAAGATCCATCATGCTCCAAGAACGAAAGTTGTCGGCGGACTCTCTGACCCGTTTTTATATTCCCCTGAGTTTACACCATTACCTGGGCGTACCTGAGCAGGCAGTCTTAGATGAAATAAAACAGGTTAAGGTGCAGGCAGGTGAAACTTTTGAACAGGTGAGCCAAGGCAGAATGAGCAATGAGAGCTCCCCTTCTCGACACTCCCTGCTTGAATCAGAGGAGATCACCTTTGACTCCTCTGGGAGCTCCACACCTGAAGCCTGGTCAATCTCACACGCCAGTTCATACTGTGAGCTCACCTCTCCGTTTTGGTTCAGTCTAGATTCAGTAGAAAAGATCTTGATTGGTTCTGTGATTCTTGTGGAAGCAGGGTTTATCTCCTTAAAACAATTGCTCAGTATGACCTAAGAAACATTTCCGTAATACTTTGCTCAAGTAAGTTGCTCAATTTTGTAGACATGATGAAATTACCTTCTTGTTCTACAGGTTTATAACCATTTAAGCCCTGCCTCTGCGTGTTTCTAAAATGATCGAATTCAGCAATCAAACTTCTTAAATGGAATCATGAAATTTTATTTTGTGATTTTTTTTTTTATTATTTTTTTTTTTTTTTATTCTTGGCAAGTTTCATTTTATAACATGGTGTTTGAAATATTGTTTAAAGTTACAGTCAGATGAAAACAAGTATCTCAGACACTGAAAAATCATCTTACAATCATGAAAGTTGTTTTAATTTATAACATATTATTTCAGAATTATTTTGTTTCAAAATATATATTTTAAATCTATAACTAATATTAAACTATTCATTATTTGGCTATATTGAATTAATTAATTAATTAATTAAATTTATTATTAATACATTTAATTTTTATGATTTCATGTTGTTTTTAAAATTACATACATTGTACATAATAATTATTACATGTACATTTCAAATCCTCTGAATCAGAAAGCTAATGGATGGAAATGCCACCACTTTTTTAGATTCAGTACTAATAGTTGTATATATAATGGATCAGTATACTACTGTTTTTGTATGGTTTGCTGATTCTTTCTTGATATGGGATGTGACAGGGGACAGTGAAGATGACAGCCCTGTCAAAGCTGCCCTGGAACGAGCCAATGCCAGACCCATCTCTATTTCCAAGAGTTTAGAGGACCTGGCATCCACACCTTTACGTAAGTTCCCTTTATCTTTCTTGCCTATCTTTTTGTTGACTTTAAGACCTTACTTAAAGTAAAGTCAGAATGTTGTGCTCTTTGAGGATCTTGGCAATTAAAGAGACCTATTTCAATACTGTACGAAGGACAGTCTCTTGCGCCCTCTGCTGGACATTTCTTTAAAACTCCCAATGTCTCTAGTTTAATGATAGATGGCATACCCAGGTTTCTCAAGCATTTTAATGCTGTGCTATATTTTAATATATATTAAAACATAATTTATTAATCATATTTTGTTTAAATCTTTATTTAAAACTTTGTCATCTGAACCAAGAAGAGAGATGGAAGACTGATCCAAGGAGTGATGTTGGACTGAGTATGGAAAATGGTAAATATTTGTCTTATATATTTGTATTATTACATTAAAAGCAGAAGGTAAGCTCATGACGTTAAATTAGCATCAAGGACATTACACCTCCTTTTCATAACTGACCCTTGTTCTTCCATGTATATTTTACTTCTTGAAATGGCTAAGGGAATGCATTAACTGACACATGAAAATTTGATGAGCACATGGATTAATGGCTGCAATTAAAGTGGTTTGCATTCTGTACCAAGCAAATCATGCATCTAATGGTGAGGTAGATGGAGCAGCTAAATCAGTTATCTTTATACAATATAAAATGTGCTCTTCAGAATCTGAAATCTAGAATTACTAGAGTTAGTTTTTTCATTCAAACTGTAGCTTGAACCAGAATGTGCATCCACCAAATGACCTATTTCCTTTGTCTCAGTGTCTGCAGTCACTTCCAACACCAAAACATCCTTCTCCGACCCAGAACAGGTGAAGATGATGAGTATGTCTGTGCCTGCATTCATGCAACAAGAGGTAAAATACAAACCAGAACCCATGAGCATCTTAAATGCTAATGATGAATAACACTGGATTAGTTCTAAACTGTCTCTGTGGCTAAACACCATCATCCACCTCCTTTATTAACCTCCATACAAGCTAACGACCTCCTGTTGTTTGTGCATGTGACTAATAGAAGGATTTCAGAAACAGTGACTGTGCATCAGTGAGCAGCTTCCACAATGACAGACTGAGAACATGCAACACTCCTTCTAATTTAAGCACTTGCTCTGAAGTGGCCTCCATGTCCTCTGTATGTGCCCGCATCACAACCCAATGAGTAGAACTAATTTTGCTCTAATATAATGCAAATGCATGTATTAATATATTTTAGCGCACATTTATAACATTCTATATTGAAAAGGTTTCTATATAGATCTGTGTCTTTGTGTGGGGTATTTGTAGGTCACTGGAAGTGTAATGAGTATCTACAGTAGTGAGTTTGGTAATGTGGAGGTCAAAGGCACAATCCAGTTCGCCATTCACTATGTGCAAAAACTGGGAGAGTTCCACATCTTTGTCGTGCAGTGCAAAGACCTCGCCGTGGCGGATGTGAAAAGGAACCGTTCTGATCCGTAAGTGAAATAATATTTGTCCTCAGAAGAATATAGCTTCTCTCATGATAGATAAACAAATATATATGTGCTCTGTTTGATTGAACTTCAGGTATGTTAAATGTTACTTGTTACCTGACAAAGCAAAATATGGGAAGAAAAAAACATGCGTGAGGAAGAAGACTCTGGATCCAACTTACAATGAAATACTGCGGGTATGAGAATAATAAAGTTCTTGAGATATGTTTTGATTTGATTTTGATGATCAAAGTTGTCTTTTCCATGCAGTTTAAGATTCCAATGGAGATGTTGAAAACCCAGAAGCTGAACACTTCTGTGTGGCACAACGACACATTTGGCCGAAACATGTTTCTTGGAGAGGTTGAGCTTGATTTGGCCGAATGGGATTTCAGTAACACTCAGATGAATGAATATTTACTCAAAGGAAGGGTAAGATAACAATAGCCATGTCTATTTGGTCAATATACCCTGTAAGGATAAGTCTTTGACTGTCAGACCAAATCTGTATGTAGGTTATTATTTGTGAAGATATAGACAGCAAAACATTTTTTTTAAAACTCTGTGAACAATACATTTCAGATACCGTGTTACCAAAGGGTATGAGGTCATGTTTGTTGGACTTGCACCAAAGTATATCTTTCTTTATCAACCCAGGTCCAGGTTCCCACCAGCCCAAAACATTCTGTCTGCAGCGAGGAAATGATTGCAGAGATTAAAGTCGCTCTGCGTTTTGTCCCACAGACTTCTCACAGTAAGAGGCTGACACTTTGTATTTGACTGAAAACATTTGTTTGACGCATCTTCCTTTCTGATAACTTGTTAATTATGTAGGTCAGAAGAACAAGGGGAATGGCGAGGTGCAAATATGGGTGAAAGAATGCAAGAACCTGCCTATTACCAGAGGTGTTGCCATTGATCCCTTTGTCAAATGGTATTTCTACCTGTTTTATAGGATATATTTGTTGGATCGTTAAATGCGGGATGCGCATCACATATGTATTTGGTCTTTTCAGTGCAGTCCTCCCAGATACTAGCCGGAAAAGCCGTCAGAAGACCAGAGTGTTGAAGAGGGCGTCAGACCCAGTGTTTAACCACACCATGGTGTACGATGGTTTCAGGCAAGAGGACCTCAAAGAGGCCTGTGTGGAACTTACTGTGTGGGACCACGACAGACTCAACAACCATTTTATTGGGGGTGTTAGGCTGGGTCTAGGAATAGGTAATTATAAGAAGAACTACAACCATACTTGAAATAAAATAAAAATGCAAAATTGTTAATATTATATCATTGCAGGTAAAAGTTATGGCACTGAAGTGAACTGGATGGACTCTAATGTTGCCGAAGCAGCCTTGTGGGAGAGAATGATGCAATCTCCAAATGACTGGGTGGAAGATGTTTTACCTTTGAGAATGATGGTCATGGCAAGATTGTCTAGATAGTAAGAAACAGAGGCATATGGTGACACTTTTTGAACAAATACACAAAAAATGATTGTGAACATGAAGAATGCAGTATGTAGAAAGATAATATGTGATGTTAAATATATAGGAACAAACTTTATGGTTTCTTGACACTTTTTGTTGAGGAAGACAAAAATAATTAAAAAAATAATAATTTGCTTATTATTGTAAAGTATGTGGATGTAATGTCTTGAAATAAAAATGCCTATTAGCAGCAAATTAAATCGTTTGTTAATTGCCTTGACAAAGTAGACGTTGATTTTAATAAACTAAACTTTTATGAACTGGCATCACTTTTATATGCAAAACTCTGAATGTTTACAAATAAAGTTAGATTTTGTTGTGTAAGAATTTATAGACTGAGCGCAACCAAAGTCCTGGGGCCTGTTCAGTTTATTTCTATAATCTCTAACATTAGCCTTCGCAGCAACAGATTCTGAAAAGAAAAGAAAACACCCCCACCCCCAGTCTTTGCTCCTCCTCTATGACTAGCGAGAAGTATCGCGATAGTTCAGCAGTCGCCATTTTAAGTTCCTCTCAGTGTCGTTGTTAGCGCGTTGTTAGTACTTTTGCCCGACAACGTCTGAGTTTAAATGTTTTTTCTGTCCTGTTGATTTGGTTCCTCGTATTTTCCTTCATCCAATCGACGTCAGAAGACATCAGCATTCGATTTCAGGTAAGTTGCTTTGGTTATAAATAAAAACTGCGTAGTTTTCTTCGCGTGAAGAAACTGCTTTGTCACGCAGATAATCGCGCGCTATTGCGGCCTAGCGTACTAGAGGGGAAAAAAAAACACTGCGAACGGTATATTCTTTGTTGAATTCGATATTAAGAGTTGTTCTTATATTCATTATTGTGTTAGAAGTGAGAAGATTGTACAAAAAATATCTGTATCTTAGTGTTTTGTTACATGTTTGCTAACAGGAACGTAAACGTAAGTAAGTTAACTGAAGATTGTGGATCGTTTCCCCGGTCTTTTTTGCCCAGTTTTTCAGCTAACATGTTAACTTTCCACAATTTACTACTTTCTTGTGTTTGAAATTAGTTTGGCTTTTTCTAGTTGAACATTTCTCAGTTGTAGGCTATATATCAGAAATTTTAATTTCTTTCTCCCATACAATACAAACAAGCTTGTTTGTTGCTATTATTTATTCTTTGCTAATTTCTCAATGTTTTGTTCCTATGCAGTTTACACAATATCCAGAGAAAGAGCCATGATCACCAGAAAAAGAGGAAGAAGCAGCCTGACCGCTGACGTCACATTTACAAGTACCTCCCACGAGATTGATGATGATGACGATTCGAAAACCAGTAATACAAGTGAAACGAACATCCAAACTTCCCCAGAAAGCGACACCAATGATTGGGGCCTGGATGATCTGCTTGGGTCTGAGTTCAACTGGAACCTGGATAATGAAATGCTTGATGCTTTCGTCAACTTTGAATCACAGACAACGACCAGCGACGGGGCAGACCAAAGTGCAGTACTTGACGTTTCCACATCCCGCAGTCGAGGTGCAGTCCAGAGATCAAAACTGCAAGATGTCTCCGGTCGGATCATCAACAAGAATGCCATTGCAGCGAGGATGAATCGTTTAAAGAAGAAAGAATATATCAGTGGCCTGGAACAGAGAGTTGGTTCTTTGACAACAGAGAATCGCGTTCTCAAGCAGGAAAACGGCAATCTCAACAAGAGAGTGGAAGAGTTGGAGAATGAAACTAGGTACTTGAGAGCCGTGTTGGCCAATGAGAGCATGCTGGCTCAGCTGTTGTCTAGATTGAGCGGTGTGAACGGCATGAAATTCTCTACCTCGCTTTTCCAGGAATCCAACGAGAACGACCACGATTATGCCATGCCGAGGAAGAGGGTGAAGGTGGAAGACAAAGAAACTGCAGGTGGTGTCTGCCTGCATGTGGACAAAGACCACGTCTCGGTGGAATTCTGCACCAAATGTGCAGAGAGTTCAAGCTTGTCGCATAAAATGTAGGGTCAAGTATTTTACCTTTTCAACGTTTCCCGAGACTGAACATTTGCACGAGATGTAAATGAGGGGACATGACGACAGTAGTTGTCAAATATAGAGTTAACTGTTTAAATGTGCAGAGCTTGAATAGCATGTCTGTTGAACTTGCTTTCAATACAAGTTACTGCTAAACTTGTTGACAGTTTTCTTCTAGGTGCTTGGTCCGCCATGCTGGATGACTGGGTCACAGAACATCCTTGACTGCTGAAATCCATGGTAAGGATCAAGAAGTAGAAGACTGCACAGAGCTGATTAACTCCTAAGATGAAGACAATGCTTTTTGCCAGTTCACGGCACAATATGAACTGTAAACAAGCTATAATCTTTGTTTCATTTGCTATTTGTTTGAAGTATTGAAGATAACCTACAAAAAAAGAAATTAAGCATTGTTTTTTTGTTTTTTGTTTTTTTAATTACCTACTTCGGATGTTTATTGGATAATACAGTTATAGTATGTGATTTCAGTTAAAGTAGACTTTGAGGGAAGTAGTTAAGTGGACAAAAAAAAAGTTTAAAAGAATTATGTAAATGGGTGATGTTTCACAAAGGGCTTCTGGCTAAATGAATCTATTATGCATCTGTATGTTGACTTCAATGCAGGCTTGTATTTTGCTGTAACTAGATGAGCCCTTTCTGAAATGTCGCTATTTTTCTAAAGAATGTTTTTCATGTAGAACCCTTATTTTTCTTTATGCTAAAGTGGATTTTGCTGTGGGGAAAGCAGAAGAATCGGGACCAGCAGCTTGCATCATGGCCTGGTAAATTAAAAAAAGGTAGTACTTGAAACCGTGTAAGTTCCAGTTTTACTGATTTTTTTTTTTTTTTATCCACACCAGTAAAAACGTCAGATGGTGCCATGCTCATTTAGCATCTAAGTGAGTGTTTAAACTCTCCTGTTTATAGTAATGTTTTATTACAACAACACCTGTCTCATATCCATGTTCATTTTGATTTGTTAAAGCACTTGGGCTTTATTTGACAGTTGTCAGGAGAATAAGTATGTTCTAAAACAGCATTTTTCCAAGGGTCATGGTTTTTGTATATGATTATATGTGAGGTGTAATGGAAATCCAAAGACTGTGCAGGCACATGGGTGCAGCTGTTCTGAAATGTAATAAATTTTCATTTGAATAATGCAAATTGTTTTGTCCTAATAAGATGTTAACTACACTCTCCTTCTCTTTTTAGACAGCACTTTCTTCGCTCTCTACAAAAGCCTTTTCTTAACTGTCTTCAGGGTGGATAAAGAGTGGTGATGGTTTCTCCATATTATATACTGCAAAATTCCTTAAGGGCTGTGGTAAAACTGACCCCCCCACATCCCAAGCAGTTCTGAAATGTGTAACTGTGCAGTTTGTGTTTTTATTTTCATTTGTGGTGCTTCATACATTTTA
>JAUMHP010000059.1:9626169-9676852 GCA_032361065.1 Enteromius trimaculatus
GTTCTGAAATGTGTAACTGTGCAGGTCATGTTTTTATTTTCATTTGTGGTGTTTCATACATCATAAAGAATCTGTTCCTCCGCTGCATCAGATTTAGAAACACTTTGATAGTAGCTTGATAACAGCTTGTAAGATGACCTCAATTACATAACTTTACAATATAGTTTTATTTAAAAGCTAATGCTGATAATTCTGTTCACATTTCAGAACTGTATGGTTGTGGTTGGGAATTGGAAATTCACTCTAAAGATCTCTGGCAGATAATGAACACTGCTATTAAGGTCCATAAGCTTGTTTCCCGGTGCACTGTTTTAGCTATTAGTAGCTAAACGGGTTATTGGTCCTCACAGTCTCTATTTGCTAATTGTATAAGTTACACATTAGCACATTTTGTGTTTGCACCACTTTTTATCCACTTTTGTTTTTCCTTTTATACATGCACACAAATCAAATAGTTTAGGCAAAACTCTATTTTGTATTATCTGTAGTAAAATAACAGCCGGGCAATTAACATTATTCAGACACAGGCTATAAAAAACAAATTCAAGTACTTAAATTTTTTTATTTTTCTTCCCCCTTTTCAACTTTTGGGCAGAGAGTACAAAGTTATAATGAATGGTGTTTATTGATCAGACATCAAAACCAAGAACAAATCTGACAAGACTGGGTTATGGCATGGGGCAAGTGTTTCACTTATTTTGACACACATTTACAATATGATCAATATAATTAACAATAGCTGCTAACCTTTAAGCTCTTCGCTTTCAGAATCTGATATTTTTAGCATTTTTAGGTAGATATCAAACTGCTTTGAGCTCAAGTAGGTTGCAAACAAACCTTGCAGCAACAAAACGACATACATCTTCCTTACAACGGGTTTGCTGATATTTGTCCAGAAGCGTATCATGTTCCCCTTCTCTGGCATTGGTGCACTGTTATACCTGCAGAACAGTTGGAAATCAGTTAAATTACCATTACTCATACACAACTTGCTACTTTATATTTCTAATAAAAGTAGTGTGTAGTAACGATGTGGACTAACCTGGCTGCAAGACCAGCATTGACAGGTAAGGCCAACAAAATGGGATATATACCACCACCAACTACACCGACCAAGGCCCCCCTTATCAGGGTACAGGTTGGGCAGTTCAGGTCACCTGCAATTACAATGCAGAACGTTCAGAAACATTTAGAGGTATCACGTGACTCATGTAAGGGCGTTGCAGGTAATGGCGTTAAACGCACACAGTAAACGCCAGATGTAATTAACCTGTTGGAAACCGTATTGATGCCAATCAAAGCAATAAAATGAGGTGTCGATTAAACCAAACCTTGATTTTCGTACTGTGGTGTGCAAAAAGTTAATTGATTTTACCCATGACGCTTCGACAGGTATGGGGTAAAGAGATCAAACTGAAGCTTCTTAATACCAATGTACATTCAATGCTGCATCCATACCTGACATTAAAGGGTTTGTCACGGTCGCAGTGTAAAGTGCTGCAGTTGTCAGAAAGGGAAGAACAGCCATGGGAAGGTTGGAAGTAAATCGTCCTTGGGTGACATTGAGTACACGCCTGAAAAAGCTGTTGGCAATCAAGCCAGCAAACCCAGCGTTGCCAGCCAAATATATGGGGCCGTATGAAAACAGTTTTCTGTTGGGGTTAAAATAGGAAGCTTTCGTTAGCTAACTGCAATGAGGAACCAAGTGACATTTTGCATGCAGGACATAAAACTAACTAACTTGTCTGTATCAGGGAGTTTTTCAAACTTCCTATTCAGCATTTCAATAATAATCTCTCTGGAAACTCTCCGGCCTTGGCCCGGGTCTTCCACAAACATCCCGTTGTCGGTCATGTTGATCTAAAAGAAGATACAAATGTTTTAATATATAAGAATTGACGCGTGGCACCCAGTCGACATGTTAACAACATAGTGACATCTTCCAAAAAATTAATGTTTAATTTGAATTTGTTTCATTTGCCCAAATTCAAGGGTAACGTGTAAACTTTAAGCACAAAATTCTATACGCGAGCTTGATATCGGAATAGCCATGAAATTCATATTAATCCTCTGATATATTTTAGTAAGAGGCCTCTTTATTAGCAGAACTTACGTTAACCGAGATAAGTTATCGTTTTAAAAACGCAGCGCAATAACTCATTCAAACGAATGACAGCTGATTTGTTTTACCTCTTTGTTGATGTGTAGCTGAATGTCACACACAGTCGCAATACTATCTGTTTATTAACCGCTTCAGTTGCACACGGTGAGTACCGCTCGTATGCATCAGGATTGCTACTCACCCACAAAAGAGCTTTCAAATAAGCGCTAAACTATTCCATCCCGTGTTCAACAGTCACGGTCCTCAGCACCAGCAGGGCGCAGCCATGTCTAACCACATGTTTCAGTCAACTCTCACCCCGAGATCCAGGAACAATACGGCGATTCCTATTGGTCCGCGCGTGCGCCAACTGCCCGAATGAACGAACGCCATTGGAGGACGCGCCCTGTCAATCACCGCGGATCAACCCTCTCGTTGCTAAGGCGAAACTGGTGATGATGCTGCTGCTGGTGATACTGCACCCACCGTAGAGAGAGTCTGCAAACCAGCTTTGGCAAAAGATGCCGTAAAGATTGACAGAAAAAATGACGGGAAAGGAGGTGAAGTTGTTCTTAACTGCCTTTCGGGACGTTTGACGAGGACCTTTGGGATTTATTTGCTCAGATTGGTTTATTTACAGAGGCAATTGTGGAGCCATGCGTTATCGGAAAGCTGGATGAAACTTGCAGGTGTTTTCCGACAGGCGTCGCACCGCCAGGCTGCTGTTTCATGGGGGGGATGCATCCTACCTTGTTTAGTTAAATCTGCCTTCTGTCTCTACCAAGAGATCTGGATTTCTCATCAGCTCGCCTCTATGGTGATGGTTTTGCTTGGTTCTCGAAGTGACGTGAAAGTGGACCGCGCTTATCGAACAGCAAGATGATCATCAAAGTCTCCAATTGTAATTTTCAGTTTCATCCTGTTCAAGGATCAGGATCTAAAACATAAAACTCGTGAACGCCATTCCCTATGGACAGAACAAGTTGTTCTTGAAGAAATGTTTACAAGCATGCATCATTCAACTTACACAGGCATATGAGATACCAGGATGTCATGCTTATTTATTCCTCGAACTGTTGCTGGATCTCCATATTGGCAGTTTAAGGATTTAAAATAATGCTTGATCAGCATATGCTGATTGAATCTAATCCAAGACAAGCCATGTACTGGAGAGCCTTTCTAATTTGATGTACATGGCCCTTTGGGGCAAAAACTAGTGGATAGTTTTAGTTTAGTTAGTCACTGCGCCTTTAATTTTTGTCAGGACTGTATGGGTTGTGTTATGGACTGCGTGATTGAATTAGGTTTATGTTGTTAAACACCAAAGGCATTTAAGGAGTCAGTGGTTGCGCGAATATTCCAGCAAAATAACCCTCAGAGAGCTCAGTACCGAGAACATATTCAGACACTGGAGAGCATTTCTTATGGACTCATCCACACCTAGGTGCACTCGATCACTCTACTCTTTCTATCGGATTATGGATTTATTTCTCACGAGCGACAATCACGCGCTCAGCATGTGTTTTCTTCTGCAAGATGTTTCGGCGCGTGCCTCTTCCCGTTTAACTTGACAATTAAAAGCAACGACCCCGGGAGCTGCCATTCTGATCGCTTTTACATCTACATCAACGAACCGAGCAGGAACGTGCTGCTTGAGCAGGTGACACTTTCTCAAAGACACTGACAGCAGATGAGGGCGAAACTTTTGTGTCGCCGTTTCCATGCGTGACAATCCCACGAGGACATAAAGGAGTAATTATGCCCTTAAGAAAACGAGGTGAGAAATAAACATCAACGCATGTACGTAATTGTGAAAACATGATTATTATAAGACTGTATAGGGTCGTTGACAGACGCGTTTTTTTTTAAGGCAGCATTATTTCAGGTGAAAACTTGCATGAATGAATGAGAGAAATTGTACTCTGAACAAATAGTGTAGAAATGTTATTCAGACATTGTTAGTACATTTTACAAATATTTACGAATAAATAGCACGCAACACAAAAACAGGACATTTTTGAAATAGTTTTTTTGTTTTTTTTAAAGATTTTTCGAGGTTATAAATATTACAGATGGAATACGTTTTTACAAGAAAATACTAACAACAACAACAAAACTACTGACCAGTATATTCTTTTTCATCACGTCTAAAGAAGACAAAATTATTTTTAAGCATGAATATTACACGTCGTCTCTCAATATGTGGTCACAAAAGCTTCATGCATGTTTATTTGTGCAAAATGTTGAAATGTAGCATGACCGATGACAAATTCATATAGTTGTGTTTTGGGGTAAGGCAGAATGTCAGGAGTTTATTAGTTGAGTGTGCTGCGGTTGCAAAGATGATCATGGTATAGCAGGACTGTTGTGACCGTGCCTTGATTATCCTTATTTTATTTTGACTCCTGTGCCTCCTAAGCCTAAAATACGTTGTAATTATACATGTAGGCATACTAATAGTGTAATTATACTCTGCTGTAAGTTTGTAGTCTGTAAAAATAGACACAAGTATGGCCAATCTGCCTATGACCTCGGATGATCTCGGATGCTGGTTTGTATTTATATTTCAGATAGCTATGCAGCTGATGTTTTAAGTTACTCTTTAAATGCCTACACTTCTTTTTTAATGCACGCTGTAAATGTAACATGTTTGCAATTTTGCTGTCCTTGTAGTTTAGGATTATCAGAAGTCTCATTCATGCATCCGCAGTAATCGTTTGCATGTTACTATTGACGATTTATTTAAAAAAAAAAAGTTTTTGCTATTTCAGTTTTTCTAAATTGTGTTGCTCAGAACGTTCTGTCGAAGACAGGAATTAACCCCTGTCCTGTCCCTAGTGTCTGTTTGTCTGTGTGACTAAGTCTGTCTGATGTCAATCTGTTGGTCTGTGCCAGTAAAGAGTCTCTCAGGGTCTCTGTAAGTTGTTACTATGTTAGAAAGCATGTAGAAATGCAATGACTTGTTTGAAGACAGTTTCTCTGCTGTTTTCTTTAAGCATGTCCTATTGGAACTTAATTGTCAGTTTAGATGTTCTATGAGTCAATCCAAATCTCTGACCAGTTCACCAAAAATAACAATTTGCCAGAAAATTATTCATCCTCAGTCTACGTAGTTTGTTATCCGTAATATCACTTTTTGCAGTAAAAAAAAACAAAGAAAGTTGAATTGTCCGATTCAGGAGAGAAATTTGCATAAATCAAGCAAGAAAAAATGTTACAAAACAGTTTTGAACATACATGTCAGTGTATTTCGATGTTAGAAGGCAACAGGGGATGCATTATTTTGGTAAAGGAATTAGGTCGGAAGTGATGGTTTAAAGTTAAAATGCCTTGATGGATTTATTTCTGACAAACATAAAGTTTTTTGCTTCACAAGACATTAAAAGGATATCCATTGTTAAGCAATTGATGTAATGTTAAATTATTTAAAATCTCTTCAGATGACGAAATAAACTCATTTACCTGTACTTGCTTAGTTGACCTGAAGGTGAGTACGTTTTTAAGAAATGTTCAGTATTTGGGGAGGATGAACTATTCCTTTAAATGATATATTGTGTAATTATAAATTGTAAAAAAAAAAAAAAAATGTTAGATAGTTCCATGTTAAATGTCAAGGAATGCCAGTAGCATAACATTTATTCTGTTTTACAGACACAGCCAGGGCAATAAGCCTCCTGGAAGACTACTGCTCCAAACTGAAGAAGCCGGAGGAACAACAGCTCAAAACTGCCATTTTAAGAGTCATGGGCATTTTCAAAAGCAGTCTTTTCCAGGCTCTCATAGGTAAGCCTGTGTATTCCTTTTGTAAAAAAAGAACCATTTTTCCTTGTAATAGGAAAATAGGTCAATGAAAACACGAGGCGCAGAATAAAGTTATTTCTAAATGATTTTCTGAGCAGCATACAGATGTTACTCACAAATAGATTTTTAGAATATATTTGCTTGGATTTATTCACGCCAAGAGTGTTCTAATGTTCACTGTTCCAGTTTAAAACAATGTATTTATGTCTTAAGTTGTCAGTGTTTTTCTTTTTTTATTGTTTGTTCCATTAAGATTGCATGTGCTTTGTCTGCTGAGGTGACATTTGCCCATAGTTCATTCTTAAGCAGTGGGCACATTCTGCCGCTTTAGGGCTTTTTCTGAAATATAGTTATTTTTAACCTTGCTGATGTGGCAGGAGATGCTTCCCTGTGCCTCTGGTTTTTTAAACGTGTTCTTCATAAGCTCAGATCTCCGCAAGGCAAGCTTTTGTCTTTTCTGTAAAGGAGAATCAGATTGGTTTTGAATCTTGATTGGTTTAACTCCTTTATTCATATTCAAGGTCAATTGCAGCTTAAGGACAAACGCTCTCATGTGCTTTTAGTAAGCATTAGTGGGATCTAGAGATTGATGGTTTTGACTTCCATGATTTTATTCCATGTTTAGACACTTCGTTAGGCGAATATAGGACGTACAATTGATGATTCTGCAATATAACGTCTTATCATAATTTCTATAATGAGATGGACCACTGTGCTGTCACAGTCTGTTAACGTTTTCACCAGGATGTTGATCTTTATTCTGGTCTAAAGCAAAGGTTCATTCAATCAATTAGTAAAGAAACGCAGAAATGTGCAGCGGGAGGTGACCAACGGTTAAAGCGTGTTTGCCTAATTTGAAAAATCATACCATGACATATTTCCTTTTAAAGAAATTGCTTCATTTAGTTGCTTTATATAAATATTCCATTGGTTTTCAAGAAAGAATAGGGAGTCGTGCAAGCTTTGCTTTAAATGGTAGTCTGTTGTTGAATCATTCATTTTTGATTCAGCGACATTTACCAAGATTTTTGAATGATATCTCTTTAGCTCTAAGTTTGTGCTGTATTAGACCCTAGTTGTGTGTATAATTGCTGGAGCTGTGGTATTATGATCTGGGGACAGGGATTTGGCCTTGGATAATGTAATATTTGTGAATTATTGCCTGTCCTGTAATTCCTTTTATTCTACTCTGACCTTTGCCTCAACCCACCGATTGTGTTTACAGCAGATTGCTTTCTATTAATTGGAAAGGGTGACGTGATCCTAAGAGGCCTTCATATTCATTTCCAGATGTTGGCAGAATGTTTCACTCCACGTAACACATTTAGAAGCCACCTGTATAATTAGCTTGGATCTTTGATAATAAAAACAAATTTAAGCAATCATGCAGATCTTGCACCCCTTTTCTGTTGATTTTCAATAAAATGCTGTTAAAGGTTAAGGTCACTTCCTGAAATAGCAGTAATCATCTTAGAAGGCATTAGCATGAGTGTAATCTGGATGGTTTGCCATCATGCTAGAGAAGTGCAGCCTCTTAACTGCTTAACCTATTCTCCCATTCACCAGGAAACATTTACATCTGACAGCATAGGTTGAACATTTCGGGTTTCAAGAAAAATGTAAGGTTCTGTACCTTGAGATTCGCAAGATTTGCAACCCTGAAGGCCATGACATTTTGATTTACATTAGTAGTTTTGGCAGCACTTAGCTGTTCAGAATGGACAAGCCAAAGGGAAATGGTCTGTGTTTATTTGTGACAGGAAAGCACCCTCCTGTATCACACTTCAGAGTTCAGTATTTTCCTGTTTCAGTTCAAAGTACTCTGGAACGGCTCTGTCTTTTTGATGAGATTTCCTGGCTAAATATTCTCTATCACAGCTGCTCATTGGAATCCTTTAGATACCGAGCCACTGCGGTCTAATCGGGAAACCAACCACAGTCTGCCAATTTGTTCCATAGAGGTTTTTAATGGGCCCTATTTGTCACTGTCGTCTGAACAAGGTTGGACACTGCCCTCTTAATAGAAGAGCCATGACGGCGTACTCCTGTTTCACAGAGAGACCGTCCCACGAGAAGCCTTTTTTTTTTTTGCTCATTCTGCTAAACTGTAATCAGATCTGTTACTCTTGCAGGAGGGGAGTTCCTGATACCGGGGGATGGATGATCTCTATTCGGTCCGAGTTCCACAGCTAGAACAATGCGACTGCTCTGCTTCAGTTTCTAGAGTTCAAGAACGCTCATCAAACGTTTAGTCTGGCTTTGTGTCACAGACAGCAGGATCCAATAAGGATTAGATCATTTATTGTGTCTGAGAGCGTGTTGTTCTAGCTTAATTCATGTTAGCGTTCCCAAATCCAAAATGCGAGTGAGAAAAAAAATTGGGATAGGAATTTATACATTGGAAATAGTTTTTCCTAAAATCTATCCAGATGTTTGAAGGGTTTTTTGCTTCACAAAGAACCATTCAGTTAAAGGTTCTTTAAAGAACCATCTCTTTCTTACCGTTTTATCATCAGGAATCCGTCTTTCACCACAAAGAACATTTTTTGCAACAGAAAGGTTCTTCAGATGTTAAAGGTTCCTTATGGAACTATTTAGACAAAAAGAAATTTTCACGGAAGGTTTGATTTCATTGTCACTTAACGTTCGCTTAAAATATTTGACACTTAAAAGATTTTTCAAGGAATGTTAGCAGGGACTTTAATTTCCTGCTCTAGAATAATCTAGTCTCCCTGTTGCATGTTCTCTACTGTTAATCCTGCTGCTTTGTGATAGCAGCATGTTATCTCTCTCTTTCCCCTCTCTCTTTCGTCTGGTCCTGTTTATTTCCCTGAACAAGTGGACGCGAGTTTGTGTGACCATGCCTCAAACTGAAGGACTCTGGGTGAGGACTTTTTTCTGAGAGTGTTGGCTCAATTCACAGGTCAGTGTAATACTGTTTGTCAGGTAAATGTCTGACCCAGATCTGAGATCAGTGGTTTATTTTGTGAGTAAAGGGAAACACATTGTGAGAGTTGTACAGATAGTGAGTGAGCATTCTGAGTGATATGAGTATGGTAATAGTTTTCTGACAGGCCGTATGAGCTTTATTAATGGGAGCATTGATCACAGAGGTGTTAAAGGTATTGGTGTGAAACTCTTTCAGATAATAACGTACTTCTAGTACCAGTGGGTCACAGCAATATAACAGAAATCACATTAAGGCTGTTTCATAGCATGTGTATTGCCATTTCGATCTATTGCGTTATGATACAAATAACATTTTTATATAATGGTTTAATAAATCATGTCTTAAGGAAAACTTCACCCAGAAATAAGATTTGCCATTAATACTAACCTTAATGTTATTCCAAACCTGTGTGCGGTTGTTGTTGTTCTGTGAAATACATGTAGAATTTTTTGCAGAGTTTGTATGTAGCTCTTGCCGTTAAATAATGGTTTATAATGATCAAGTTTTGAAGCAGATGGTGAGCAAACGAAATGAGACGCGGAGTGACATGAGAATGCTTAAGTGACGGATTGTACTTTTTTGTATTCCTTTAAAATCTAGTGTGAAACTCTATTTTCACTTTTTATTCTTTTTTTATGACTGTCCTGTTGATAAGTAGTCAACCTACGTGTTTATTTGATAGTATAATTTGAGTTTATAATTAGCCAGTGTTTACAGAAATGTGATGCCACATGTATTTGTTTGGATAGCAGCCTTGGCTCCGCCTCTGAAACAGATGGTTGAAAATTATTAGATGCCCTCAAGGACAGTGAAGTTTCTGGGAAAGTATTAATGCTGGTCTATAGATGAAAATGTAATGTGAATGTCTTCCTCACCAAGCCTTTAGCTCCAGAGCTACAACCACAAAGAAACTGCTGAGCCCACCTCTGTTTGGCAGTGGGTCTGCAATCCGCTTCATTTAAAGAGAATAATGTTGCCATCTTGTGGAGTTTTGTGGGAATATTTTTTTTTTTAGAAACAGCCTGTTTGATTTTGACACATTTTTACAGAATAAATTATTTTCAAGGCCTCCACAACTGGCCATAATGTAAATGTTATTAAGGTTTGAAAGATCACTTATTATTAGTCTCAACTCTTACATAATAAAATAACAAAATATAATATAATAATAAATGTGGTTAATTCTGGTATTTTTCACAGAAAATATAATATGCTGACAATATTCTTATTTATTGTTAAGCTAATTGTCTAAAATCTAGTGGAAATTGTTTTAACTAATCAAAAAAAAAAAAAAAAAAACAGTTCAGTGAACAGTAAAGTTCAGTGTCTAACCCTAAGAGTTAGTATAATAAAATATGATGGCTAAAGATTAATGTTTTCAATTTTAAACCATTTCAGTTAATGTGAGCAACAGCAAAACTATAGCAAATATATCTACAATGTATTTTCTAAAGCTTTAAAATATTGTTATATTTGTATAGATATAAACAGACATTTAATCTAAATAAATGTCATTTATTTTGTTTTATTATTGCGTTTTATTAGTCTGTTAAGTAAGTGTGATGTATAGTGCAGTGGCGGTCGGATTGCCGTTTTCATGCTGTTGTCATAAGTCTGTGTTTCCAGCAGAGGGAGCTCTTTAGTTCTGTCTGGTCAGAGAATGTAGAGCCTTGACAGAACCAAAAAGTCGCATCTTTGAATTTAGGGTTGAATAAACAAACATTAAAATACATTTGATACCATCTGAGTGCATGAAATCTCAGTATCTCATTCTAAAACTTTACTGATTAAAAGAAAACAAGCCACTTTTAGTTTTCCTGTTCTGTGAGGTATAATTGAAAGAACTTTCAAACATAACACTTTCTGATATTAACGGCAGGTGTATTCAAAGCAACACGGTTTGCATATTGAATCAAATGATCAAGTGTTCGTCAACTACTTGGCCCTTTTAAACTAGTGTTGGTTTAGGATGTAATTACGAAGGACAGGAAGTGTGAGGCAACTCCGTGAGTCAGACCTGTCGTAGTCTTTTAAGATAAGTATCATATAAAAAGTGCAGTCTCTGGCTGTCTCCATGGAAACGCAGACCTTCAGCAGAAAGGGTTCTAGTGTCATAGCGAGCAGCCTGCAGTTCTTCAAACAAAAAAAACTTATTTCCGGAAGGCGGATGAGTAAAGGTAGTGATGTAATTCAGTATAATTTTAGCTACCTTTAACAGAGCACCAGGCAAAGCTGCAGCAAATGACACAATTTAAGAATATCCATATCTGCTTATAGCAGCAACTCATATCTGATGGTGTTCCATCAGCTGTTATAAAGCTTTTTCCACATGTGGAATTCCAGGATTTTCCCAGCGAGGCAGAATGGAACCTGTATTACGTCTTAGAATCAACAGTCACTACATTAGAAGACTTGCTTCAAACTTTTTATAGTATAATCTGGGTTCTTATTCACTACCAAACAAGATTTGCACATGCTTATAACAAGCTAATCTTCAGCTGTTATGAAGCAGTTATTCATATCATTCTGGACAGATCTCAGCCAGTCAGATTATTGTGTCAGTTTGTTGGTGGAGCAGAGAAATGCAGAATTATCAAAGCCGACAGAGGCAGCATGCCAAGAGCGAGAGGCAAGCTGTTCTTCCTGTCACATCAGTATTTAGAGTAAAGAGTGGGAGCAATTTACTGGTTTGTTTTGGAACAGAAACATTTTCAGTTTTCTGAATGTGAGATGCTAATGATAAATACGAGCCATCTGATGTGTAGCAGGCCTGAGATTGTTATCTTCAGCTCACTAAACCAAAAGAAGCCTTTGCCAGAGAGTCAACGTCATTTTCTGTAAGACTATCAGAGTCCATTGCTTTTTCGAACAATTGGTGGCACTGTGTGTAAATGTTAAGAAATAGTTGATGTAGTTAGACGAAAAAGCTTGTTGTTTCTTCAACAGAACAGATGTGGAGAAATTTAGTGTTATATCACTTGCTCACCAATGAATTCTCAGCAGTTAATGGGTGCCGTCGAAATAAGCGTCCAAAAAGCTGTCGACACCATAGATATATGTTCGTAGATGCCTGTTGAAGATGGACTGCTTACTTATAGCGGTCCACAGAAGCGGTTACTAATTAGGCATCTACGTATATATATCTATGGTGGTGACAGCTTTTTGCACATTTATTTTGACGGCACCCATTAAATGCTGAGAATTCATTGGTGAGCAGGTGATATAATGATAAATTTCTCCACGTCTGTACTGTCGAAGAAACTACGGAAGGCCGTGTTTTTCAAAATGATCCCTTTAAGGTCATTCACAATAGTAATCATTGAATTTAGGAAAGATGTCCCAATCCTGAACAGAACGTCTCTGTGTTAACATACAGTATGGTGAACAACATCAAGTTCACCGTTCCCACATGGCGACTGCATCTACGTGCCTGGACCGTTCCAATATGGCGTCTATAAATGTCTATGATCACCACAATCTATGAGTAGTCCACATGACTCCCGTCCATCAACATGAAAATTGTGTTTGCAAGAAAAAGATCCATGTTTAAGGGTGTTTTAAGTTTAAACCATCATTTCTGCCCATACTTTTATTGTAGTCTGTATGAGATGAAATTGTTTCGAGCTCTTCTCTTAAATGCTGGATGTTGCATCATGTGGATTACTTAAGAGCACTCATGTTTTACAATAGCACTATATGTGTCAGTTGTAACACATTTCAATGCAAAGGCCATTTTCAGAAAGGAAAGTGATTTTATGAATCATGTAGAATCAGGGAGGTGGGAGTCTGCGTCAGGAGATAAGGAGGTGTGTGTGTTGGTATGCAGTGGTGGGTAGCATAAGGAGCTGGAATAATCACTCCCTGGAGAGGAGTGAGATTACAGCCCTGAGCCCACACCATCCATCCATTACATAAGAGTGGAACAGCTGCCGATCTGCAGTGTGTGAATGAATGTGTTTGTGTGCTTTCTGTGTATCTGTGGGTTGGTCTGTGTTGGAAAGAAAGGAGTTCATGCATAGACTGATGCGATTATGAATATGAATCTTTCTGGTTGCCTTGGAAACCAAGCAGATCAGATATTTCCTCGTTGTATCTGGTACCTGATCACCTAACTAAACCCACAGCTCTACTGAAGATGGATACACTTATTGCCTCTAATCATCATTGCATTCTCTAGTTAGGATCAATGCTTAGTTTTCTTTACATTATTATGCCAATGTTACACATTAAACTGTGTTGTACATATTTGCCAATCAACACTTGTAAAAGAAAAAAAAAAAGATTTCCCAAACTTTATTTTGGTCAGCTGTATATATTTGACCTAAACTATTTACATGAGGAACCCCTGAGATTTAAAGTTGAAAAAATAAAGTATCTCATCAGTTAAATATATTTAATTTTGATTAAGCATAAACTTTGGACATAAATTACTTGTAACAGAGAAATTCATCTTCCTAAAATTGGGGTGGGGGAGGGGCTTGTATTTATGACACCATTTCACTTGAAAGAAGTCTCTTAGCTTACCAAAGCTGCTTTTATTTGATCAAAGATACAGTGAAAATAGTAATATGTTCATATTATTATAAATATAGTTTCTGTGGCGCAAAGCTGAATTTTTAGCATCATTACTCCAGTCTGTATCTCATGATCTATCAGAAGTTGTTTTAAATAAATAGCTCAACCTAAAATGAAAATTCGGTCATCATTTACTCACCGTTGAGTAGTTCCAAACCTGTGTGAATTTCTTCCGAATACAAAGGAAGATATTTTGAAAAAAGTTTGTAACCAGGCTGTTTTGGTCACCATTCACTTCCAAAGTAGGAAAAAAAATAGTATAGTGACCCAAAACAGCATGGTTACAAACTATTTTCCAAATTTATACAGATTTGGAACTGTGTGGAACTGAGTAAATGGTTGGAGTAAATGAGCTAAATCGTTTTGTGTAAACTGTGATGCGTTTTGTTCTTTTCAGAATTCTTGGATGTGTAGAATTTTAAAAGAAGAACAATTTTAGCATTCTAAATGTCATATTTGATTAATTCAATGTTTTATTACTTAATAGAAGCATTCATTTCTTTAAAATAGTTTACCTTAGTTTTCTCAAAGAAAACTTTTAGTATCTTTTAAATCTATCAGGCAATCGGATTCCATTTTTGCCTTCCAGTGATGTGTGTAATATACAGAGATGAGCAGTGAACTGTAATCTGTGGGTGTGCTGTCTGAGGCTGAGACTATTTGTGTTTTGGTAAATTGAGTTGTTTCCAGTCCACTTGTAAATTGTTGCAGTAGTAAGCACCAGGTGCACAGACTTTTGCTCATCCCAACTGATCTCATCCAACATGCAAGCTATGCCCACCATAGTTTGAGTTCAGGGAACGTCTGTGAGGGTTTGGAAAAACGTAACACTTTTAGCAGTTGTTTAATTAACTGCTTGAGCTGTCTAATCAACTTGTGTGTGTGTGTGTAGTTCTTCGCTATTGCAAGGAGTCCAGAACTGTTAGATAATTGTCATGCTATTTAACTGCAGATTTCAAACACCATTTTCTTTCTTGTGCAGTCAACGGTGAAAGCAAGTTAATCATTTTTCTAGTTGAACTGAAAGCTGTCCACTATGTAATAATTGTTTCAAAGGGATTTGAAGCCAGTGTGCCATCAAGACTCCATTTGAACAGATTCATAATACCCGATTAGCAGATGACAAGCCTTTTATGTTTTTGGCCATCTGCTAAAACAAACTGCTCTGTTTGAATGAATGCAAAGCAAGGTGGCAAATTGCTGACATAACAGTAACATTCTCAGGTTTGGGATCAGAATTACTTTTTAATAATGTTTTTAAAATGAGTCTTTTTAGGCAGCATGTATTTTAATCAAACTTGTACAGGTCACATGATTCTAATATTTGGTGCCCAGGGAAACATTATTATTATTATCAGACAGCTGTGAAGCTGTGTTATCAGTGTTGAAGAACTTTTGAACGGTAGTGTTCCTTGGAGATCGCTACACACATCACACCTTTTTAGAAATACTTTGATCAAATGCTTTTGGTGGTGTGGTTTTTGTGTTTAACATGCTGACGATTACAGTGATCAGAAAGCTTGGGTACTGTCCTCATAGGCTCAGCTCTGTGCCCTGAGTTCAACTGTCTTAAACACTCTCCCAGCTGCTGTAGTCCGGCCTACAGCTAAACACACACACAAACAAACAAATTCATCAGTCGCCACCTGCTCAGATCCAATGCATGTATAAGTACAGACTACTTGTCACTGTTAGGGGTGAAAAAGGGGCATATTTGAGTACACTAAACGGCTTTATATACTACCGAAGAGAAAGCGTCTGAAATAATGATTAGCTGTGTTCTTTCTGTTTGTGTGTGAGAGTGTAAGGTCATTGTATGAATTGTTGAGAACAGGAGGCCTGTGCAAGGATTAGGCTGGCTGCTCACATGCTGTTAGATCAGGCATCTGGCATTACACACACACACACACACACAATACTTTGCGCGGTTTCAGTGATGACACTTTTCACAACATGTCCGTGGAGAACAGAAGACTTTTGCCGCTCTGTAAGTTTATTAGAGATTACTGCTGCTTTTTAAACATTTGTTATGTGCATGTTTTCCGTGTGGGTTATTTTAACAGTTTGTTTAAAAATAGTATTGATATTTCTGTTTATTAGTTGTTGACACTTTGCATTCCCTGTTTTTCAGACTGTGTCACCCACAAGATGTGGGATTTGCATACATTTAAATCTTTGGTCTCCCTTTCAATGTTTGTTTTCCACATTTTAAGTAAGCTTGTTGGTATTTGCACCAACTTAAATGCTTGAATAAACTGTGTTATCGATGTGTGTTGAACTTGCATCACTGGACCAGGCAGGCATCTGTAGGAGGAATAACAAATGGGCTCTTTTTATTAGGTTTTATTTACATGTAAATGAATTCTCTCTCTAAGATAGAATAGACTGCAAGCTTCTGTTTGAAAGATGCTTCTTTTGTTTGGTGGAAAATGCCTGTTTTGTAGTACAGCTTTGGCAACATTATATTGTCTCCTGAGCAGATTTACATGCATTAACACATTCAAAGCACCATGGCAGGCTCTCTATTATGAAGTATGGTTAGCTGATTGGATGAGTCTGTGGATGAGTTGATGTATACCACAGTTCTTCTTTTAGGTCTATGAATCTGATTGGCTGAGAGGTCTTTCCAGCCATGACATATTCTACCAGTATCATTTACCACAGAACTTTATTAAAGCTAGTGCTATGGCAGAGAAACCCACTATAATTTTACAACATATATTTAATTCACTTTACTTTGAAACATTTTTTTTCTAAATATGCATATAAATATGTCATTATAAAACTGCAGGAGCAGAAATACCGAATTGAGAAATACATTTTAAAACTGTAATTTGCCGTTATAGTTACAGTTTAAAATGTCATGAAGACTACCCACATACTAATATTCAGCGTAGGTTTGCATCCCTGCAGGTTTGTAATATTTCCTGTCAAATGCTACCATCATAATGCATCATATAATCAGCATAAAGTTATTGTTACTATAGTAAAACGGATGCAATTTGGTATCACCCACTACTGTCATAAAAATTACAATTAAAAAATTCTGAAAGATTATAACTCTATGTAGTAAATCCAGTGTTAATTTTATATTTTTAGTGTAATTTGTATGCAAAAACATATTACTGTGGTATATTATTGTTGGTATCATTTTAGCACCAGCTCATAAGAGTTTTTGATTTGTATATTTTTACTGTGTCATCTTTGGCTGGGAACATTTCATCAATGCATTCCATATGGACACTCATAACACACAGAATGGTCTTTTCTCTTATCTCTTATCTCAGAGCACAAGCTTAGTTCATTCCAAGGCAGGATCTGTAGCATTTACTGTGGCATATGGTGGCTGGATTCACGGCAGAGCTGATGACTTTTACCCACCATGCATTGTGGCTTAATGTAACTGTCGCTTTTAAATCTGTGTTGTTCAGGCTGAAAGACCAGAGCTCTCCAGATGGTCACTGCAAGTGCTTGTACTCTAGTTTAAATATTTGGATCTCTTTGTCGAGCATCTCTCAGGGCAGGGCAGAGGAGATTTGACCCATAATAGTAATACACCTCACAGCACTTCCGACCTCATTTAGTATTACTTAACATAATGACTTTTGTGTCTTCTCAGAAAATTTGGTACGTAGAAATAACAATTCCAAGAAAGAACAATTCAAATTCAAACAACTATGTTCTACATTCCAAAACCCAATTTTGTTTTTGGTAAACTGGCTTAAATATAATCAGCTTTTAGACTAATGTGAAAGTTTTGAGTTCTGAAACTTGAGTTTTTATAGTACAGTAAGCTCTTATAGGCTATATCAAAATATTAAGGGAATTTGAATTTCTTAGTTCATGACCTCTCACGTCTTATATTTAGGTAAATAACTGCTTTGTTGTTGCGCAGTTATTGTAAGTTACTGGAAAGCCCTACATATTTTCTCATTATGATTGGAGTCTGTTTGACTAAGCTAGCTAGAAATTTGTGTCTAATCACACTTTTTGACCCAGAAACACAAATTAATCTGTACCATGGCTGCCGCTCAAATCAGATTTTATTTTCCAACTAAACAAGCATGTGTTTGACTGTTCTTTCTCTGTCGACCCTCCTTTTCTTCTTGCTGTGCTGGATTCATTTAAATACCAATGAACCAATCTAATAAATTGCCTGTGTTTAATTTGAGCTGCTGCCAACCAGAGATTATGTTGGTTTTTAATAATAATAATAATAAAAAAAAGATTGATAAAAAAGACAAATTGAGTAGTCTTTCTCTCTCTCTCTCTCTAGATATCCAGGAGTTTTATGAAGTGACCCTGCTGAACTCTCAGAAGAGCTGTGAGCAGAAGCTGGTGGAGGTGAATCACATGGCTGAGCAGTGGGAATACACTGCCACCAACTCAACCTCACCCACAGAGGGTCCGCAGCCAGCCTCCACACCGCCAGAGGTGAGACAAAATAAAACATTTAAATATTCATTTTAGGATGTCTTAAAGTAGAGGATAGAAAATTGTGATACTGCCTAAAGTGACAGTTAAACTTCAGAGGTTACTGTCTTTTTGGGTCGGGTCTTCTGTCACGCTTGTGTTGGCAAGGAACAGTGGAGACGAGGAATAAATAAAATGGTCTTTTATTAGTATTCAAACACGGGGTAACTCACACAGGAGCTTGCTGGAGACACATATGACGACGTAGACCCAACAGGGCAGAAACACACAGACAGGAACTAATATACACCGGGTAATGAGGGAACTAAGCAGACACACCTGGAAACAAATTAACAATTAACAGGGGACAGAAACTGGGTCATGGAACACATGGGCGAGCAAAACATGACACCGTCCCGAGGCATGACAGGGGGTTATATAATATTAAAACAAAATGGGAAATTTAAATAAGACAACAACAGGTGATTGGAAACAAAGCTTAAAAGAAATTTTAAAGACTACGCAATTTCTATATTGGCAAGAATATGCTTAGAAAATAAGTATGCAATATTTTAAAACACCAGAAATATCTTCCAAATATAGTTGTAGTGCATTTATATATTTGATACTTCTTAATAAATAACTATTGGTAAATTTTTTTTTTTTTTTTAAAAGGAACAATATACTTTCAGAATTATATTAAGTGTGTTTTTAAAAAACATAATAAAGTATAAAAAAAATTTATACACGCATGCGTACATATAATAGGTCTGCCAAATGATTAATCACATCCAAAATAAATATTTACATAATATATGTGCATGTACTGTGTATAATTATTATTGACATATAAGTACATAAACATGCATGTATTAATTTAAGAAAAAAGTTAAAGTCATGGCCAAAATTTTTGAGAATGACACAAATACATTTTTTGCTTCTGTTTTTGATATCTGTTTGTCAGTTGTTACTATGTTATACTGAAGTATATTAACATGCATTTCATAAGTGTCTTTTATTGCCTTTTGTTGACAGTTGCATTAAGTTTATATTTGTAGTGTTGACCATACTTTTTCAAGACCTCTGCAATTCACCTGGGCATGCTGTCAATCCACTTCTGGGGCGCATCCTGACTGATGGCTAATAATCAATGCTTGGAACTTGTCAAAACTTGTGGGTTTTTTGTTTGTCTAACCACCTCTTTAGGACTTACCGCAAGTTCTCAATAAGGATTACACTGCAAAAAATGCTTAATACAGCAACTGAAAAAATAATTTGTTAGACAAGAAAAAATTACTGTCTTGTTTTTAGAAAAAACAAGCTAAAGGTATGTACGTTTTTGCTTAGAACATGCAAAATAATCTGTCAGTCGGGTAAGCAAAATATTCTTATTTCTAACAGAAAACAAGATTATTTTGCTTACCCCATTGGCAGATTATTTAGCCTGTTTCAAGCAAAAGCACACTTAATTTTAATTTCCTGAAAACAAGAAAGCAATTGTTTCTTGTCTAGAAAATCCTTCTTGATTTGAGATTTTTTTTTTTTAGATATTTTGGCTGGAAAAAATCTAGTCTTAGAAATCATTTGTACCATTCTTTATTCATGGATGTGTTCTTAGGCAACATTTTAAGTGAGCCCACTGACTTGGCTGAAAAGCAACCCCACACATGAATGGTTTCAGGATGCTTTACTTTTGGCATGACACAGGACTGATGGTAGCACTTGTCTTTTCGTCTGTGGACATGCTTTTGTCTAGATGCCCAGCTGCCAGAGATTATGTTGGTTTTTAATAATAAAAAAAAAAGATTGAGAAAAGAAAAATTGAGTAGTTGTCATATATCAGGGTGCGTGCAGCAAAGAGAGCAGATCCACGAGCGAATAGACTTGCAAAAATTAACAAACTCCAAAAATACACAAAACAAAAGCTGACGGGGCAGCAGCAAAACATACGCGAGGAGAACACATGCAGACATACTGACTTCAACAAGACCTAAATGCAACCGAAAAGACAAGGGTATTTAAAGGGCTACAAATCAAGGCAAAAGTGAGGACAGCTGGCAAAAAACACAGGTGAGACAATCAAACAGAATAGGGAGAAACCAAACAGAACAGGACTAAACCAAAATACATAAAAACAAGGGGGAGCACGAGACAGGACAGGAACAGAATGTCACAGTAGTGTTTGAGTAGTGAAGTTGATTAACAGCATTCTAGGCCGACTTGCAGAGGTCTTGAAAAAGAAGGGTAAGCACCGCAAATATTGAGTCTTTGCATAAACTAAATTTAATTGTCAATAAAAGCCTTCGACACTTGCATATAATTATATTTTAGAATACCACCACAGCAGGCCCGGCTCCACGGCTCCACCCTATCAAAAGCGCCCAACCTGGCCCCACACTACTTAACTGCCAATCACACAATTGTTATGATATTCAGTTGAGCTTCCTATATTTTTCTTTCCGCTCTCTTCCGGCAACGCATGTATTCACCCACACCCACAAACCTGCTAAAAATGTATATAATTTTCGTGCATCAGGGAGCCGCTACCAAAATGCCATTTGAATCCTTTTAAATGAGCGCCTGCACTGTTCACTTTGACTTTCGATTTGGCGATCGCGCGTACAGTGCTGTGTAAAAGGAGAGCATCTTATTATCTTATTAACATATTTAACATATTTTCAATTTTAATCCCATTTCTTGCATTTACACGGGATTCGTTTATAAATGTTTAGAGACAAACAGGAAATAATTAAGTGAATTATAATAATAAATTGTACCAAAAAGAATAATATCTACTACTAGGATCACAAAGATTTCAAAGAATCGCTTTATAAAGTCAAAAATGTGTGTGACTAAACTTTAAGTGAGACTTAATTTCCGCTGTTAAACAAATATTTTATTTCAAACTAACAACTGTACCTGAAAATGCATAAACAACCACCGTTAATTAATGAACAAAATAAGGCTCTACTGCTTGTCCCTGTCTTACTCTCTGTTCCTCATCTGTCCTCTAATATGAAAACAACTGAGTTCATATTGAGTCTAACATTAAACTAGCGTCCAAAGTCTTGTCTGCGATCCCATCAGGCAGATCCGATCATCATATCAGGTTTCCATTCAAAGACTTTTTTATGGAAAAATATTTGACGCTTCAAAATTACAAGTTACCTCTCAAACATACATTTCTCAATTTGTTGTTGCTTTAATAAGATGAAATTTATAATGTATTAATGTTGTTCAGCAGGCAGGATCGCTGAATTTTTTTCACCTTATAAAAATGGAAATGGTTTGAAACTATTCTAAATATTTATTTTATTTGTGTTTTATTTATTTTTATTTTGGTTCTTTCCGAACTCTATGGCTAGTTGTATACACCAGCTGAAGAGAGGACAGTCCCCTCGGGGGAGGTTTTATTTCTCAGCATAGACTCAGTTGATAAAACTCTGCGTTCTAACTTCAGTAACTTCTTGTTGATTTACTTTGCTGTTTTTGGAGACATGGAGTAGATATCAATGTACATGAAATGGCATATAGTGCAGTGAAAATATAGATGTTTTAATCATCCAGATTTATTTTTCCATTGCCATTCAATCTTGATGCTGGTCTTGGAGGTAATATAGACATTAAAGAAATCTCGTTCTTATCTCATGTGATTTTTCTTTTTAATCTCTTAAAATGCTAGAAAAGCGCCCCGTACGTGTTTGAGGCCTTGTCCATCATGTGCTGTGATGACGTTGAGTGGAAAGGCTTGTGACTGTGTAATTAATGGCAGTGAATGAAGTTGTAGATATCTGAAGAATACAAATGGCTCCGCAGAGCTGTATGCAGGCAGCTCTCTTTGTCTTCTCAAACGCTGGTGAATTCCGCAGCACTGCTCAGGACTGCTGACACATCAGCACTCACAAAAGCATAAAACATGTCAGTCAAACACCTACTGATAAAATGGTACAAGTGTACTAGAGACTTCATGTGATTAATGAATCCAATTTTCTGAGAAAGCGAGATTATACCAGACTGAAAAGGGCCTCTGACGAGATTCTTGTTGCTTAGCAGGTTGCATTTAAAAATGCAGAGCACAAAGTCTAGCTTGATGTATTTTAAATAACTGCATAATTAAAGAAAAAGCTCATATAAGTATGTATGGTTTGCAAGTCTGAAATATGTTTAATATGTTACTTATTTATTGTGTAGTGTTTTGTATGTAGTTTATTGTACCATTGCACATGCATTCGGGACTGTATATTCAGTGTTTTTTTTTTGTGTGTGTGTGTCCAGCCACTAGGGGGAAGCTGTCACTGTGCAAGTGTGTGTGTCTTGATCCCAGTGTCTCATGGACACCATGATGACATCAGGATCTTTAAATGGATGAGCATTTAAACGTTGACATGCAAAACAAGTTAGCTATTACATAATTAACAAATTCACAAAAACCCTATGCACTTCCTATGCTAATGCCATTGTTTGCCAGTTGTCATTTCGTTTAATTAAATTAATTTTTAAATTTAGTGAAGTGTATTTTATGAAGAAAATGTATTGAACTGATCAGAAGTTAGTTAAAGCATTACAAGAGATTTCCATTTCAAATAAATAATTGATTTCTAAAGGGTGGCACTGAAGTGTAAAGACCAAATGAATGACTGCTGTAATGGTGGCTAAAATAGAAAGCGTTATGTCAAATTGTAATATTAATTTACAATATTACTTGCAGTGTTTAAATATTTTTTTCAAACAGATGCAGCTTTGGACACAAGTGCGCAATACTTCACAAAATATATGTATGTGTGTTAGAGAGTGTGTTTGTGCTGCTACGGTTGACTGTTATTGCACGGTTATATAAGTGTGTTTGTGAATTTCAGACTGATGAGTCTGGCCTTCTCTCTCTTCAGCTTGCCTTATACATTATATATTATTTGTGAACAGAATTTCCTAGCAGAATTTCAGCTTATTTCTGTGACTGCAGATGTTTTAAACGATACGTTAATGTATAATGTATAAAAGCAATATTGCACTCAAAATCATGGAGTTAGTCTGAAAATCAGCCATGCTCTTGAATGTCAATACATGTTTTATCTGAAAGAGTGCGTTTTTGTCCTCAGCTGAGAGAAGAGAGTCACATGGAGCTGACAGTAGAAGAGCCTGCTGCAGGAAGCACCAATACAGAGGTGAGAGAGACACAAACACACAGTTTTTCCACTTTCTGTTTAAATTTCTGACAGATGCAGATTGTCATATGGCAGTGTTTATACCGGCTTCACATGAGTAATGCAGGCAGAGAGGTTTTTCCCTTCCGGATGATTTATATCCATTTGGAGGGACGCCTCAGACTGTTGATAAGTGCTATATTGATATTGGTTTTAAGATGAGTTTTTCGTAACATAGCAATCCATTATCAAAATGCAGGGACATTGAGTGTTTGTCACATTGTTTGAGTGTTTGTCAGTTTATATACTATTATTATATACTATAGTACTGCTGGGTCTAGAGTGCAAGAAATAATAATTTCTCTTTTGTTGCCAGCTGTCCAGTGGATTGTGATTGGCCAAATACCACAAGCGTCTAACGTAAACGTTCCGCCCCTTACTATAACATGAAGCCATGTCCTGTCACTGTGACACAAAAATTACAAATGAGTCATTTGTTGCATCCAGTGGGGACATAATTACTGATTATATAGACATAGCCATATCACCCTGCAGTCCAAGACTGGTTGCCAGGGAAGCTAAGCAGGGCCCCTGGAGGGTAGAGGTGCTCGTGGGGCCAGCAGGGGGTGCTCACCCTGAGGTCTGTGAGGGCCCTAACACCCCCAGTTTAGTGACGGGGGGCGAAGAGCACCGTCTTTCGGATGTGACATTAAACTGAGGTCCTGACTCTTTGTGGTCATTAAAAATCCCCATTCTTAATGGCTTCCCAATAATCCCCATTCACTTGATTGGCTCTTTCTCTCTCTCCTCTCCATCTGTAGCTGGTGTGTGATGAGTGCACTGGCCCAGTTGTCCTGTGGATGCTGCACACTGGCGGTGGTTGAGGAGAAATCCCCTCACATGATTGTAAAGTGCTTTGGGTGTACGGGAATACACAGGAAAAACGCTTTATAAATGCTTCATTCATTTATACTGTCTTTTTACGCATTGCACTGCATCGTGGCTCGAAGACATAACATCACATCTGCATTTGTGCTCAGAGACATGACTTTGAATAGTAAGTGGCAGGTTCTTTTAATAAGAAAGCTTAATTTACTTAAAGGTTGTGGGGTCAGAAGCGCCAGATGGTCCTTGCAGAGTTGGAATTGCCTCACTTTATAGTCTCTGTGCACAGCCAGCATAGGCTACTCTGTCAGATTTAGGAATCAGTCCTCCATAAATGCACTGAACACTCTCTAATTTGTGCAGAAATGTTCTGGAACATTGTTGAAAATACAACTTAACCACTGATTTTTAGTTGTGTCCTCTTTTGGAAGCACAAACAAAGTAGTTTCACTTTTTTCAACGAAAGACAGGGTCTCCAGAACATGGCGCTGGCGACAACACAAGAATAATAGTTTCACCTTCTTTCTTTGTGTAGACATTTGGCTGTTGTTATGTAAATAAATTCACTGTGCATTTTAGGGGGGTGTGGGCAAGTCATAACTTAAAAAAAAAATATCTCTGTTGTTTTGCGACTTCAGTGTTTGCAGCTTTAGGGATCTTATCTGTTTAATAACAGCTTGAAACACTCCAAAAAGAAAGGAAAACTTGAAATCACATCATAAGACCCCTTTAACACTGAGTTTTTTTGGTAAATTGTAAATTTATTTATTTATTTTTTAATAAATATGATGATTGAAAGAGAGATTATTGTAGTTTTTAACTGCAATATGGAAGTTATCTGTGCAGCGGAGCTGATCAGTGACAGCGGCGTTCATGAGAGACTCGTCTTCTCTTGGAAAAAGCTTTCTTAATTACCTCTACACTATCTGGCAAGGGAACTCCATGATCCATAGGGAATTTAAATATGGGAGAGAAAAGAAAAAAAAACAAACAAACTTGAAATTAAGATAAGCTTTCACCTCATTAAAACATCTACCTTCTCAGAAAAGTTTGAGTCGAAAAGTTTGAAGATCTGACATTTTTAATGCATTCTCAGCATTTAAAATCAGAAGGGAGTGGGGAAACCTTTGGAACAGAGGGATTTAAAATGAGTCTGGTGTCCTTTGTCTGCATGCACTGTTAATGGGTGGCTCGGATCGACGTTTGAGCTGTGTATTTGTGTATGTGGAGCCTGTTTTTCTGCCTTTTTTGCCAGTACAGCTCCCATCTCGGAGGCGTGTTGATCTCCAGTAATTGCCACCGCTGTCTAACTCAACTAGCTTGGATGCCCTCAGCATTTACCCAGCAGTGAGAAATACTCATACGCACACATGCTTCTATTCAAAAAACAGTTTCTGAGCTAGAATCATTTCAAAAGGGAACCTATTTCAGCCAATATCATAGAAAGCAACATATTGTGTGATTGTGCTTGCTTTGTATGAATTCAATCGTGCTTTGTAACGGTATGAGCCTTCAGCTAGTCGATCTACAGTGACCTACATATACTCAAGACCAAACCAAGGACTCTGAGTTTTCAGTGTTTTTTTTTTTTTTGTTAAAACATTTTATGTTTTTTGAAAAGAGGGCAGAGCCAATTATAGGCAGGCACAAAGACAAACCCAAATATAGCTGGAATAATACAGAAATACTAGATCTGTGGAAGTCCAGACAGGAGGGTGGAGGTCGAAACGAGAGCTTTGGCTTTTTCTGAATGAATCTGCGGCGACTCCCTCTTTTGTTTTTCAAGTGGGTCACCTGAGTGTCTTGAGATCACTTGGTTGGTAGATTCCCACACACTGAGTCCCTGCGGCTCTAACAGATGTCACGTCTGCACACATGAGAGAGCAGCACTGCCCGCAGGTGTGTCGTCTGTAAACGTTTACAACTGCTCTGTGCTCTAGGTGCTCATACAGTCACACACACACACAATACACATAGCTTTGTTGTCGAGTCGGATTGCAATGTTGTGTCCTGTTAAATCAGGGTCATCCACAGAAAATGAGCTTACGCTGAAATAGCGAGGGAGTTGTGGACACAAAGCCTCAGGCCAAAATAAAAAGTCTTAATCTTGCTTACCCAGGAGATTTTCTTTGTGTGTATCGTTGTTCTCATTAAAAAAACATGTAGCATGGATTGCGGGTCTGTCCTGCTGACCTGCGGCCTGAATGATAAACTTAAAATAAGTTACAAAGAAAGTATTTTAAAGAATGTAACAAAACTTTTCAGAATCAGTTGAGTTGTATTTAGACTGATATGTGCACCACCGAAATAATTTTCTTAATCAGTTTTGCTGTCAATAAAAATATTTAAATATCTGTTTACTTGTGTAGCATATTAGCTCATTAAGGGAAATGTAAATAAATACTTACTATTAATTATGATTAACTGCAATTATTTATATCAGCTGCCAGTAGTAGCTGTAGCAGAGTTACCATCAACTAATCTGTTCATTCAGCGAACATATAGTGTAAGTCCATATAAACTCTAAGAAGGGGTATTTTTGTCGCCACAGTAAAATACCTTCTTACAGTATCACCGCATTAGAGCATGTAACAAGGGCCGAAATCGTAAAGTGACATTCATTTGCAAGGCAGAAACCGAAACTCATTTAATTTGTGTAAAAGTTTTATTAACTCTGTTAACTCTCATAACTCAACACACATGTATAAATGCACTCACACATGGGGAACGTGCAAGGAAGGCCAGTGTAACAAACCAGTGTTATCAACCGATTGCCATGGAATCAGAGGCCTGTTTTGCCTTCCTGAGGTGTTAGCTGCATTTCGGGTCCACAGGCCGTCATAGTTGCAGTTTGAGTTACCCCTTGGGCTGGCTTTCTTTGCCCGATCAACATATAGTTTCGTCATCTTCCATCCATCCCTCAAAATGTAATAAGGATTGTGCCAAAAACAAAGAAAAACAGTAATAAAATGTATTCAAGACTGCGTGTATATGATTAAAAATACACTGGGAAAAATGTGTACAATTTTAAAATAACTGTTTGCTATTTTTATATATATTTTAAAATTGTGATTTATTCTTGTGATGAATTTTCAGCAGCCATTACTCCAGTCTTCACTGTCAAGGATTCTTTTAGCAGTAATAGAATTAGAAATCTTTTTACTGTTATAAATGCCTTTGCTGTTTATTTTAATCAAGTTCATGTCCTTGTTGAATAAAAGTATTGTTTTTCTTAAAACAACAATGTATGAATAGTAGTATTTATAATTTATAAAGCACTACAGAAATATTAATTAAGAGAATTATTATAGCTATGGGGTCCATTCGCTGCAAACATTTGCATATGACACAAAACCAATTTGCATATGAAAATACAAGCCAAGAGCAGCTACAAGCTTGTTTTTAATTTTTTATTTTTTTAATAAAGCTTTAGCTTTTCTTATCTAGGATTTTTTAGAGCCTTTTTCTAGTCCTTTAGTACGTTTTGTAAACTTTCGAGAATGTGAGAGGCCTCTCTTCTGGAAGCAGGGTTGGCATTGTTAGCATAGTGGACAGTGTGCTAATAGTTTGCTGAGAGTTCATGTAAGGAGAACACAAAACAGAACTTGGCACTAAAACAAAGATTCCCTCGCCAAGTTCACGTTTGAGCGTAAGAGCCACTGTCTCAATGTCCTGACGACCTCGTTTCTTAATTATTCCCCCGTGTCTGTGGGAAAGTGTTGTGGAGAGGAAGTTAAAGCACTCGGTCTATAATGTGATCACTCAAAGCGGCTTTGAGGCCCATCTGCTGAAGGGCTTAGTGTCTGTGTGTGTATGAGAAGCGAGACGTAGACATAATGTGTGCAGAGGCTATTGGGATGCTAGATGCAGAATGAAAGCCATGATCAGGGTGCTGTTTTACGAGGAGCTGGAATTGGAGAAGCGGGAGGTGTACCGACAACAGGTAAGACTCATGTCTGGGTAGTAATACAGCTGTAATTTAAGAGCTACAGCTCCATGCCAAACAATCCGGTGGTCATCAGCTGGAAAGAAGGTGGAATTTTTAAAGGCTTGAAGATACTTTATAGAACTTTATAGAAGAACGTTTTGTGTGTGTATGTTTGTACTGATATAGATGCTCTTTTTTTCTCCTTGAAACTTTTTTTGTACGCATGCAACAGCAGTTCATGGTGTTTTTTTAATTTAAGTATATTTCCCGTTTTTCCCTTTTTCTTGTACTTTTCCAAAAAGCAGTTTTAATTAGATTCTGTTAATTAATTTATTGATTGGTTGAGTTTAAATGTATTTTATTTGAGGTGTAACATTTCATTTTTTAAAGGGTCATCTATAGCATATTAAACTAAATGATTCATTCATTCATTTAGTTTATTTTTTCGTTTAACAGTATTATCATTATTATTATTATTATTATTATTATTATATATTGTTACAAACAAACACAGAAAATCTGAAGCTCTTTTATAATTTTATGTGTATAAAATGTAAACATAGAAAAACCATTATTTGGTTTTATAATAATTATAATAAATAATTAATAACATAATTTGTATTCCAAAATACTTTTTCTGTGTTAAAAAGAAAAGAAAAAAATGCAGGATTGGAACAACATGAGTAAAATAATGATTTTTTTTATATCCGTTTTGTTGTATTCAGATGTTTAACTAAAAACAAGTTACTAATTGGCTCACTTATGAAGTCATTTGATCTATTTAAAATATCTAAAGTACAGGATTATGACCCCAAATCTTCATTGTCCTCATTCCTCTACGCTGATAGATGACCGAGGTCCTCTAAAGATTGAAATCGCCCCTTCTATGGTCACATTTTGTTCTCCAGACTGTTTTATTTATTTTTCCACAGGACATAAACACTTCACGGTTGTTATTTTATGACTTCATTATGCAACTCTCCCCTCTTGTCTGTTTATTCATTTAAAGGTCTTGATATAGAGAACAGATGTGTGATGCATCAGGCCTGATGTGCCAATCTCTGCTGAGGCATTGCTGCAGTTCCCTCTCTGTGACTGCTGTCTCTTTGTCTTGCGTCTGCTTGCCAGCCCTGTGCACTTAAAAGGCAGGTTACTTAAGCTTACCAACAGTTCGGTGGTTTTCCAAGACGCCCCAAAATAAACCCTGGTTGATGTTGTCAAGGTTGGCGCAATCTGCTTACTCACTCCCCTCTCTTAAACCCTCCAAACTGCCCATTCTTACACTTCATTTATCTGCACAGCTGGCTGGGAATCACCTTAGCTCTGCCTCAAACAACCGAAAGAGGAAAAATCAAAACTCTCCGAGCGCGAACAGTGACTACAATAGCTGTTTTCCCAATCGTTGTGCAGATTCTCCCAGCTCTCTCGTCTGTGAGGGGCGAGCGCGTTTGTTCTCTCGCGCATGGGTGTGCGCGTGTGCGGCGAGCTCCAGAGGAGGAGGGATGCTCTGTGATCTCAGCAGCAGCAGAGGCAGCAGTCTGAGCCCCAGCCATGCGGCTGAGCAGCGGATAGCGCTAACAAGCGCCGGGCTGTAGGACTACGGCAAGACAATGTCTGCGCAGAGAGAGGGCTCTCGCCTCTGTCAGCGTTAGCTCCAGCCGTGCCTTCGTTCATCTCCCTTTCAGTCTCTCTCACCTCTTTTAATTTGTTAATGCGGTGCTGATGAAGGGGAAACTAGCTTGAGCTGTTTGGCTCAGGATGGATTGTCTGTGTATTGTCACAACTAAGGTAAGGAGAGCTGGAAGAGGATGAGAATTGAATGAGTATGAAAGGGAAGAAGCTTTTTTGTCCTTCCAGCTGTGAGTATGTGTGTTATTTGTTTCGTATTTCTCTGATGTTTCTTTTAAAATGGACTTTGTTTGTTCGTTGGTTTACGTGTTGCATTGTATCAGGCTTAATCCCACGTCGCCAGCTCTGTGGAGCCATCAAGGCGTAAACTTGTCGGAAACTTGCATCCACAGATAACGAGCCTCTCTGTAGGCAACGGGGCTTTTAGCTCCTCACCAAGCACTGGAGCCAGACACAGTGCTGGTGGAATACATTATTGATGGTCAGTCCATCTACAAACATTCCAAGGCTTTATCGGATTTTCCCACCTTCGTTGGTGCAGGTATCCGGACAGGAAGCCCTTTGAGTGGCATTAAAGGATTGAGAGTGCCAGTCTGCCAGCAGTACTTGGGCTAATGGGGTTTATTTCAATGGAGCAAAGCTGCTCTGTTTTCATGCTTCTAAATATACAATATGAGTGATTTGATCTTTGCATCTGTTTTCAGTTGAATGTTCTTTATAGACTTGTCAGTGAAGGAGGGCTTGTTTCTAATGTGTAGACAGCTCTCATTCACAATCAGTGTTGCAGCTGCAATTCACCATCTGAACTGAAATATTAATGTTTGTATTGTCGTGCTTTGTTGAATCAATGCTATAAGTGCCATTGTGATGGTAATGCGGACAGCTTGGATCTGTGCAGTGAATTCCAAATGCGGTCCTACTACAGCTGAATGGCAAGCAATTGGTAAATGGCCAGGTGTATTTTGTATTAACTTTTGAAACCCTATAAAAATGGCTAATTAATATAAGGCATCTTCAGTAGTTTTTCCACACCATTGGAGGCACGTGGTGCAGTGATTATTATTTAACAATACATTTATTTGTAATAAATAAATAATTGAATCAAAGACACTTCAAAAAATATTACAGGTTCCAAAAAATGCTAAACAGCACATTTGCCTAATGTTTAAACCATTATTAATAATAAAACAATGCTTCTTGAACACCAAATCATCATATCAAAAGGATCTGTGAAGCATCATGACACTGAAAACTGGAGTAACAGTGGGTCAAAATCTAGCTTTGCCATGACATGAATAAATTATAATGTATCCTGTATATATGGATATTTCACATTATTATTTTTTTTTACTGTATTTTGGATGAAATAAATGCAATCAGTGGCTTGATGATGTAATATCCTCCAGTCCCAGCTGTTGAGTTGCTTACTCAGATTTTTGCTTTCAATTCCTTAGTCACCCACAGGAATTATTTTAAGCTTTTTTCTTCACTTGGACTTTGTGAATCATGTCTTATGAAAGAGAAGTATTTTCTGTGCTTTCAGTGGCTAGGTCAGGTTTTTCTTAGAAATAGACGTTTACTTAAGTTTTAAGGTACACCGTGATCTAGAGAGCATCTTGCCTGTGTGGCCCAATACATAATGTAGTGATAGCAACTAAGTGCATCACACCAGGGCTGTCATCTACAAGGTCCCAGACATCATTTGGGTCTTCTCGCTCAGTCCCCATAAGTAGGCTAAACCCAGTTAGAGTTATACACAATTTTTTTTAATGAAACACTATTTACTTAAACACTGATGTTTTTGCTTTTCAATTATTTTTTTTGTTTTTTTTCCTCAAGGCCTTTACTCATTTCTCTTTCTCTTAACTTCTTCCTGCTTCCCGTGTCAGGTTAAGTGCGGAAAACAGTTCTGTTATTTCTATTAAACGAAGTCATTTTTACTGCTGACCCCAGTTGCGCAAGATATAGAGAGACTATAAGCGGCCAACAGCTCAAGAAAACAACCAGACTCGTTTAGGAAGCACTGAGCTTTGCGATTAAAAGAGCACCATCCTGGTTTGGAGCAATTTAGCAGTGTAATGATGCTGTTGACAGAGATCTGGCTCATCTGTGGCACCCTGGGAAGCACAACTCAGGACTCGTAGGGTGAACCCCTCCATCTGGTTGAAAAGGTGAAATACGAGTGAGAACATTAGATGGAAGAACAGATACATCTTTGGCCTGCAGAAAACTGTTTTTCTCTATTGCCTGTAGCTGCTGACAGATGCCAAGACGTAAAATTGGCCTAATTTATTTATTTTTTGATTTATTGTATATTTTCTTTGTCCATACAGATGATAATTAAAAACACTTTGATGCACTTTTATTTTTATATGTATTACTTCCATAAGAAGTTTTACTGAAATTATGGGGAAGGCAGGGTGTTACAAGCCAAATTGGAGCTTGTATCAGATGTTGTAGATGTTTGCATAAAAATACAGATTCAGAAATTCATAAACTTGTCATCAGGAGAAAGACAGTCGCTGAGAGAACAAGATCTTGTTGAGGGAATATCCTCTCTCACAAGAGCCAATTATATTGCACACGCTAAGAGTCATTATGCTGTGCTTCATCACAGGAAGTCTTTCCTCCAACAATGCCGTTGTCAGTTTTTTAGTTTTTTTTGCACTCTGGCTGTAAATATTTTGTGTGAGTTCCTTCTATTTTAAGTAAGTGAAGTGTACACGCACATCCAACGCCCTCCACCCCCTCCCTCTACTTCAGATGCAAGCAGCAATATATCTGCATCTCTCTCTATCTCTCTTTCTGTGACTTCCTCCACTCTCTTCTGGGTAGTTAATGTTATGTAATAGTTTGCGGGATGCACTCGGTGGGTTATGGTTGAGAGAATATCATCCCACACACACACGCTGTGTGACGCTGGGTGTTTATTTGTGTGTTTCAGTCCCCCATTGCAGCTGTTTTTAGTGGCTTGGACAGAGGTGATGTAATGACGATCTCTGCCTCCACCCCAGCAGGGCAACCCTCTCTGCTCGCCCTCCTCTCCTCCGCTGGCTAGTGTGGGTTCATCTGCGTGGGAAATAGCCATTGATTTTTTTTTTTTTTTTCTGGCCCACGAGGCCACTCCATCTCGTCTCTCTGTAGCTTTAGGTAGAGTTGAATATGTCTGCAGTTCTTCTGTTCATTCATTCAGGCGGAGGTGTAAATTTGCAATAAGCTTTAAAGAGTTTTAACACTTTATGGCTTAAAGTACCATTCACAACAAAGGGTGGTAACTATAATGATAAAATTTTAATAATCGTTCTGAAAATAGGGATGTTCATGCTACAGCTTTAACAGTAATGATACAGAGGAGCGATATATTTGTAGTCACTTTTAGTATGTATTTTTTTCAGTTGATGAGTAAGAAAAATATTGACAGCCAATTAGAATCCACCCAAATTTAAAGATTGATGCAGTGGATATCAAAACAATATTATATGCATTTAAAGAGATTGTTATCATTGGTTTGTGTGGATACTTGTATAGTTACTTGCAACAGTTATTTTTAAACGTATCATTCTTAGTGTGAATTGGCCTTTACTGAAGTTGTTTCTGACATTGAATAGTTGGAAATTAGTGCTGTCAAATGATTAATCGTGATTTACTGCATACAAAATGAAAGTTTTTGTTTGCATAATAGTCTATATTATGTATATATAAATACACATACATTATATATTGCATTATAAGTAAATACATTTAATATATAAACATAAGTATAATATGTAAACATATTTATTTCTGAAAAATATACATGCATGTGTGTGTATTTACAGTGGGTACGGAAAGTATTCAGACCCCCTTAATTTAAAAAAATAAGTAAACTCTTTGTTATTATTGCAGCCATTTGCTAAAGTCATTTAAGTTCATTTTTTTACTCATTAATGTACAAACAGCCCCCCATATTGACAGGAAAACACAGAATTGTTGACATTTCTGCATATTTATTTAAAAGAAAAACTGAAATATCACACGGTCCTAAGTATTCAGACCCTTTGCTGTGACACTGTCCATTTCTTCTGATCATCCTTGAGAAGTTCTACACCTTCATTTGAGTCCAGCTGTGTTTGATTATACTGATTGGACTTGATTAGAAAAGCAACACATCTGTCTATATAAGACCTTACAGCTCACAATGCATGTCAGAGCAAATGAGAATCATATTTTATTTTAAAGAATCAGAATTTAAACAAAAACTGGATTGATTTTTATTGTTTGTGTTTATTGGATAGTTTAAGCTTTCAGATAACACTAGTTTATTCTTATGTTCAACTCTAATGTTCTTGCTTTGGTTTAGAGCAGGAGGCTCTCTTTCTAATATAGAAGGTCATTTAAAAACTAAGAATAATGGATTTAATATGGGTCATATGGGATAAAATGGAAGGTGTTTTTCCCTCTCAAAATGTTTTGCAATCAGCCTTGTATGGTGCAGCCTGTAGAGCAACATAAATTCAATTAGTCCTAGGGTTAATGTCTTGTGAATGTGACGCTTCTCTCTAGATCAGGGTGAGTAGCTTTGCAGTACTGCTGAGTTCAGAGTTGTAGAAAAGCCTTTCTGCCTCTTTGGGTGCCCACCCTAATCCTCTCATTGCATTTGAAGATGTACCAGAGCTAAAGATGTGCAGTGGGGCTGGGACAGCAGATATTTTCAGAGTGCTGCAGTGGCCAAGTACGAAGACTAGACAGCTGAATTTAGCTCATTTAGTAATCAAACGGTCAAGAAAAAGGCTAAAGACCATAATGAAGTCCACTGAGTGGCGCTAAAATACAGGTTCTATTTGTGAACCCTGGCATGTTTTTATTACGTTGATAAAGGTATGTATTGTGGCAGTTCAGAATTTAAATGTCTGTGGACCGTTGTTAAAAGTTAATGCTCATGTTGGAAATATGCCCTACACCAAATCCAACCCTAAATCTTCCCGATAGTGTTAAAAAACGCAAAATTGATTTTTCTGCATTTGTTGACACAACCATTAACTTCCTTTTATGCAGATTACAACTGTTTTGTCGAACCATAGTTATACAAGATTCGAACCGGAGTTCCTCGCCTCTCAAGTACATCTCTGTACTCCGTGAACTACCTACAGTCAATGACAACCGATAGATATAAAGCTGGATATGTGTGATACTAACGTTCAAAAGCATCAGCTTTCCAAAATCCCAGCATATTAATAGTGTTTTGAAGTCATAACATTATATTCTTTAAGTAATTGTGCGAAAATTGCACTTTATTAATCAAAACTGTAAATTTGAAATGGAATTAAAGGTGTCAAGAGTTTTACTGCCTCTAGTGTTCATTTCTTTTGGAAACGGCAGGGATATGTACTTATTGGTACATATTTCGTGGCTCGCTAAAACGTGCACCAAGGTATGTTGATGCCATGAGACCAGGTAGTTATTTGATCACCAGCACAGTAAAAAGTTGTATTGTAAAATGCAATTTAGTAAAATTGTTTTCTGTTTAAACGGGAACCTATTTGAGCCCTCAGGTCAAAATGGACCACAGAACATTTATAATTGAATGCTGTAAATGCCCCTTTTTTCTCTTTAAAATGGAAATGTGCTGCTCCTCACCACCTCCTTTTCAGAAGAGGGGCTGTCACTGCATCTTAATTGACCTACTTAATATCATATATATATATACCCTAAAAGTATATGCTCTTTTTGTGAAGACTTCATCTCCTAATGGACTGCTCTATAGCTTAGTTGCCTTCCCTGTCAATCATCTTGATATAAAATGTGGATGATGTTAACTATGACATGTAATTTCCTAGAGTCCTGCAGAAAAAAATGAAGTAGCAGTCGTGGGCACTGTCCTCATGTGTTTGCATAATGATGCGCTAAAAGGTTAATGACCAGACGTGACTAAAATAAAACTTTGAATCGATCTCATTTGCTCTTGTATGAACAGACTTTTTAAACCTCTGAAGTTGTTCATATGTGAAAGGGAATTACTTTTTAGATGCTGTCAGTGTCTATTTTCACAGTGCTTTCCAAAACTCAACCTTCATTTGTCTAACTGGCAGATTCATCAAATAAATAGTCTAGATAGCTATTACCTTTATTGCACAGAACTATCATAGTCGTCACACAAAACAGGGACCATCAGACTAACAGGAAGATTGTTCACAGCAGGCTGCTTGAAATGTATTGTTGAAGGCTGAAGCAGAGGAGCTTTAAATGAGATGAATGAAGTTCTTTGAGAGAGTTTACTCTGCATGTTAAAATCCTTTAAAATGCTTTGAAACTGGCTACTTGTTGGTCTGAACATGATAGATTGTGGAAATGCTTGGGAAATGCTTTATTTTTATTTTTTTTTTCTGAATTTGACTCTAGTGCTGGAGTTTTCACTAGTGGCTGTAGGGAGCTTTATTGTGCTCACTTATGCGTTCATGGCAACCCCGCTGGCTACATAATCCATTCTATAGCAGAATATGCTAAAAAATGTGGTTCCCTGTAGTTTTATGGGATATAACTCCTGTAGTGTGACAGCAGTACAGTGAAATGGTTATATTGTTGCACTATTGTGTGGGATTGCCCCAGTTCTCCCACTGACACCTCACATAAAGTGGTATGATTACCCAACCCTGAGGAGTTTTGAAGAGAGCTGTTTGTAAGGCGCTTAATGAGGTAATAACTGTGATCTACTGAACATACAGAAGCAGCTGAGGAGCGTGGGGCTGCTCTGATGGAGGTCCGCTGTGTATCCAGTCATAGGAGACTCTGAGCACTCAGATTTGTGCTGTGAATTGTGTGATGTATGTTAATGAATGTGTCTGTGCCACAGCCTTCAGGGGCTTTAGAGTACCCTTGCATTGCCTTGGTATTGAGAGAGATGTCATGCAACGTCACACACAACCTTGTTTGTTATCATCATGTTACCGTGTTATCATAGACTTCACATTTACCTTCTGTTCTTTTTCATTTTTATAATTGAAGACATTATTATTTGACAGTGACAAATATTGTCAAGTGTTAGCAGCTGTTTTTCATTTATTTCTAAATATTTTTTTCAAATGTAGGAAGGTTTTCTCGGATTAACACACTTTTGGTGACATTTTGGTTCTCAAATTATACTACAAGTATGTGCACACAACTGTCACTGTAGCTTGTATGTCCAATCTGGCATATGTCCGTCAGGATTAGGGCAAACGCTGCCAGAACCCTCACTGTCTGGAACGATCCGGTAAAGGAAGCCAGCAAGCTCAACAAGCATGGAGTTGTAATATTTGAGGTTGTGTAAGTGTGAGTCAGACAGAAACGCACACACACACACGCACTCACATTAATGTCCAAGTAAATTATGCATAATGTACCCAAACTAGGGCTGCACGATTGCGATTATTAAGGTCAAAATTGCGATACGATAGGTAAGTGGTTGGTCTCAACTTGCTTGTTATAAAGGAAAATGCACACACAGATTACTAATAATGCTGAAATATATATAAAATATATAAGATATATAAAACAAATACCCATTTTTGTACATGTTGTCCCAAAACATTTTAGCAGGATGTAACATATACTTATGTTACTTATGTATATTTCTTTTGGTAAATCTTGTCCAGTGTGCCAATCATTTTCTCAAATCTCTCTTTGCTAAAAGTGCATTCACACCTGAGGTAACTTTATCCTACAAAAAAGGGAAGGAGAATGACAAAGAAAAGATAGATGAGATCCTTAAAGTTGCAAAGACTAAAGTTTCAAAACCAAAGAGATAGTCTTTATTAAAAAGTTATGACTTGTCCAAAACCCCCTAAAATGGCTCATTTAAAGATGCCCCCACTTCTCTACGTCACGGTCTGGGGTTGTTTTCATAACATCGCCAAAATGTTTACACAAAAAAAGAATGCAAACTATTATTCTCACTGCAGTGTTGCAGCCAGCGCCATGCTCTGGAGACACTGTGTGCCGTTGTGAAAGTGAAACTACTTTGTTTGTGCTTCCAACAGAGGACACAACTACAAATCAGTGGTTAAGTTGTATTTTCAACACTGTTCCAGAACAGTTCTACTCAAATTAGAGAGTGTTCAGTGCATTTATGGAGGACTGATTCCTAAATTTGACAGATAGCCTATGATGGCTATGCACAGAGACTATAAAGTGAGGCAATTCCAACTCTGCAAAGACCACCTGGTGCTTAGTAAGTTACGTTTTCTAATTAATACCTGATCACATATGTATGTGTTATATTTACGTGATGCGTAAAAAAGACAGTACTAAGTCATTATAATCAGTAATTATGTTTCCACTGGATGCAACAAATAGCTCATTTGTAATGGCTTTTATTGTTTTTGTGTTATAGCGCCGGGAAACGACATCGCGTTTTAGTAAGGGCCATAACATTTCGGTCAAATGTTTGAGGGATTCGACCAATCACAATGCACTGGATACAGTAGTTGGCCCGTCAGAGCACACCTCGCTTTTTTTTTAGTTCAGTGTTATATATGTATAAATGTATTTGTGTACTTTATTCTTGCCCAGTTTAACATCTGCGTATACATACAGTATATCATGCAAGTCTGTGTAGTTCAGTACTATGATATTTTGTATTCAATTTTTTCACTAGAGCAATACAGGTTTTTATGTTCAGGGACATTTAATATGCACTTAAGGTGGTTGTACATGGTGCAATGTACATGGCGAAATCGCCTCTTCTCGTATGGTCAGGGCATGTATGGTGGGTGAGAAATTACGTGATGAGCAGTGTGCCTTTCAAGCACTTCCCGACCTCACGATCATTTTTAAACATGTCAAAAAACTTTGGGAGCTGTCGGATTGAAAGCGTGACGCGTGTGCTGTTGAACGCGCCGATTTGTTGAGCAAACTGGAAATGACCAATCAGAAGCTAGCTACAAAAGAAAACCACCGAAGAAGAAAGATGAACATGGCTGCGCCACAGATAATTTGGACTGTCGAGAATGATGACAAACTCGATGAACTCTGTGAACGTGACTGCCTCGGAAATCGGCAGGTTTTAAAATTGTGCCGTGTACCACTGCACTGAGCATTGATGATTGTGAGGTATAAAAGAAAGTGCTGCTAAAATTTGAGATGTTCTTGAACAGCACCTTGAGCTAACGTTTGTATGCGGTATTTTAGTTCTGCGTAACGTTCACCTAAACCATAACGTAGCTGTCAGTTCGCTTTCACTCCTTGGCTGTCCCAAGAGGGGAAGCGGCTCTTCGGGATGCGGTGACAGAGAATAAGACGCTCTGACATGCTGTAGTATGTCAGAGGGATCAGTTTTGACAGGCTGTGAATAGAAACATTTAGCGCAGTAATTTGCAAAGGCCTCTTAGGAAGCTGTCTGCCTGCTAACAGCCACACAGGGGTCGGACATTAAAAAGACAAGATAGGCTCCTAATATTCACTTTCACTTGATCACATTTATCTTAGTCAGGTCTGTCTGAAACTTTTGATTTCTTTAATTTGACCACTAAACAGAACTGTTGAAGGGAAACCATAAAGATACAGAAGCACAATTAATTCTCTGTAAATTTCCACGTAGTGCTACTACAAAGTGTTTCGTGTTTTTAGATTGAGCTTGTGTTGGATATAATTGGATCTCTTGGTATTCACCTCAAACCCTTTTCTCTAAAGCCACCAGAGATCCCTTGGATAGAAAAAAAAATTGTTTACTATTTTGTTGTTATTGGCAACTTGTGGGATGATATGGATGAAATGCTTGTTATAAAAAATATTCCAGTTATGTTTTGTAAATGGTTAATTCAGTTGACAGTTGTGGGAAACACAGTTCTTACATTGAACTACAGTAAAAATAATAATAATAATAATAATGTCAGTAAAAGAAATTTATTATTTTTCAGAAATTCAGTGAGGATATATTCAATTTATTTGAAAGTAGCGTTAAATTCAAATTTAAAATTCAAAATTCAAGACTTTTTTTAGTGTTACAAAATATTTCTATTTCAAAAACTAAGTTAACATTAAGCCTGTCATTTTTTAATGCTTTAGTGTTGGTCCAAAACGAATTTTTAGCATGCGAGTTAGAACATTTTACCAGCCATAAACCTATGAAAAATATGTTTTGCATGTTTTTGTCTCTGTGACAGCCTATCTTTGAATATTAGTGAGAAACAGCACAAGCAATTAGGTCTGTCTATGAAACTGCACCTGTCATATGTCAAAATATTGTACATTTTAATTTTGATAGTTCTAGTTCAGCAGTCATCAACAAGCTTTGGATCTTGACAAGTGCTGCTTTTGGACCCAGACTGTAGTAGCTTTTCAAGAACGTGAAGTAAAAGCTGTATCTACCGCACAGTATCATTAAGGAAAGATTTTAATATGATGATTAAGTTAGATCTAATATGCAATATTTGCCGATGTGGACAATTATGCAGCTAACCTATTTTCAGCCCCTCAAAGCCCAATGTAAAAGAGTAAAGTAGAACAGAATAAAACTAGTTCTAGAGTGAAGCAGTGAAGCTTTGACTTGTCTCTTCTTTTCCACTGTCAGCGTTTTGAAGATGAGCGCGTCTGTCAAGGGTTTAACGTTCTTTGTATTTCACACTTGACTTAAGCCAGAGGATTAATGTTGTCACCTCACAGGCTGTTTAAGAGGAAGAAGAAAGCATTTAGGGTTTAACATGCAACATGCTTATGAAAAGAACTTCATCTTGTGAATTATCAGCAACCCCACAACTAACCACAGCGGCTCTGCTGACTTACACAGACAGCACGCTTATGAAATGTACGGCCTGCCAGTCATTATCGCATAAGAAACCCAGCAGGGTGATCAGGTCCCTGATGTGAAGCTGCTTACCCAATTATTAAATGCATAGAAGGACGGTGTATTTAATATTTTTATTTTCATTGCATTGTTTTTTAATTAAACATAGACTTAAATGTATCATAATTAATTCTTGAATAAATTCAGCTTTGCCGTCACAGGAACACATTGCATTTTACAACACATAAAAAAAAAAAAAAATCTTATTGTAATTGTTTCACAATATTTCTGTTTTATTGTATTTTGGATTAAATATATGCAGCCCTGAGACTTTTAAATGATAGTTTCACTGAGCACTGAACTCTCTGGGGCAGCTTTTATTACAGTAACAATAGCTGTTTTGGGTCTGCAACAGTTAGCTTGCACAGCATAATTTGAGATAGCTGTGAGTTTCTTCCCCATTTATGGTAAGCCTTGCTAGTGTTAGTTCAGTGTCCCCTGTGTTTTTCTTGGTACAGGGGATTCCAACTGCTTATGTTGGCCAGGGGCCGCTTAGAAGGGTGTGTGTGTGTGTGTGTGCGCGTGCGACAGGATAAACGCAGGGTTCTCTTGTATTCCAGTCTCTATATTACTCTTTATCTTTCTCTCCCCCTTTGCTCCAAGTTCAAGTGCATCATCAGCCCTGACATAACACATGATCTAACAATGGATGAATATGCTCTTCTCTCCCCCAGGCACATCCTTTCAACTACTGTACATTCTACATATTTAAAGAATTTGTGAGCTGACGCATTCATTAATTCATTTGCTACACAGATTTCCTTGAATGTGGTGCTTGCTACAGTGCTGGGGTGGGTGGTTGCCAGAGCACTACTGTGCTGTTGCTTAGATGTTCTGTCTCTGTGATATTCTAGACTGTAGATGCATTTTTTTTGCTGCCAGGAGGATGTGTAACTCAATAATCTGTATGATTTGATGCATCATTCATATCTGTCATCTCCTTATGCTATAGACGAGTTATGCGTTGAAGTTTATGCTTTGGCTTGGATTTTCTTCAGGCAGCCCCGATGTGAGTTTGTGTCCCTGATGCAAAGGGTTTTAAAGCCTTAAGGAGATTATTTAGGCTGTTTATGAGTGTATGTGTACTTATAGAGTTACTTAAAATGCAGAATTGCGAAGCGTTGGAGCTGTGTCTTATGCATTAGCATATTTTGAACGCAGGAAAGCCTTGTTTTTCAGTAAAAAATCGAAACATCCTTAAAGTCAGCATGAATGGAAATTTCTCTCTCTCTCTCTGTGCATATTATTCCTATTTTACTCAGAAGCACATTACTATATCTGTCACTACTTGTTGTCTTCATTTCAGATAACATATCTGTAAATTAAGTTTTCTCACTTTATTGGCATTTTTTCTTGTTTATGTATTAGATGCAAAATAGTATATTTCCACTATAGCACAATACAATATGCTATATCTGTAGTTGGACCTCAGTACTACCTTCAAAAAAATGTAACTGCATTACAAAATAAGTCTCATTTCAATTCCAAATACATTTTAGTGTGTGTGTTTTTTTTGTGTTTTTTTTACTACAGCTGACAGTTTGGAGTAAATATAGCCTCTGCCTATTACTGTGTTATAAGAACGTTTTTAAACATCAAAAAATGCGGAACAATATCAGTTGGGGGGGAGCGCTCAGTAAACAGTATTTTTTCAATTCCGTTTGGTGCCAGTAGTGATGTAAAAATGACACACTTCACCTTTAACGTGACCTTAAGTATTTTAACATGTATATCAGTGTTAAAAGAGGATGATGGAGCATGTGTGTATGTGCATGAGCGAGAGTGTATGACTCATAGCTTCAGCAGGAGCTGCCTCTGGGAGGAGATATATTTGTGCTTGTTAAAGTGTTTTGGCTTCAGTGCAGCTTTGCCTGCTTGTCTCTCTCGTCCTGTCCAAGGCTCCAGCTTATACATCCTTTTTTTTTCCAGTGTGTCTTTCTGTATCTATTTATGTCCGAGGCTGAACGTCAGGTCACAGCAAGTGAAGTTTTCTGAGGTAAAAAAAGTATATATACACCCTCTAAAACTGGCCTCGGACAGAGTATCTGGCATTACTCTCACCTAAACGCTATTTTGGTGCAAAAGCTGCAGTTCCCAGTGGTTAATTGGTAAATTCAGTCGCCTCCGCTCTTTCTCTCACCTCCTCTCTTTCTCCACCCCCTCAGTCTTCTGCCTCAGCACTCCCTCTCTTTTGTCACCCCCACATTCTCTCCATCGCCTTTTCCTCCTCTCCCTCGTTTTCTTGTGAGCTCATCTATACTGTAAAGCTGCTAACCACAGAACAACTAGTTTCCCTGGTAACAGGGAGGCTGGCACCAAAAATATATTCTCTAAAGCATCTCTGATGCCTCCCACTGCATGCTGGCGCTCGCCCGCGCTTCACAACACCACCCAGCTCTGAACTGGCACTCTGATTTACACACTCACACAGTCACAAACACTCCCATGTGCTCCTCAGCTGGATATTAGAGCAATCTTCTCTGGGCAGTACAAAAGGACATTTTGAATTCGCACAATTAATAGTTACAGCATTTAACTTACTTAGCACTTAATTTTTTACCAGTATTCCAACCCTGTGTATTTGTATGACAACTATAGTTGTCAAGGATTATCAAGGACATACGTGACCCTGGAAAACAAAACCAGTCATAAGTGTTAATTTTCCGAAATTGAGATTTATATATGATCTGAAAGCTGAATAAATTGGCTTTCCATTGATGTATGATTTGGATGGATAGGGCAAAATTTGTCCAAGATGCAACTATATGAAAATCTGGAATCTGAAGGTACAGAAAAATCTAAATGCTGAGAAAATTACTTTAAAGTTGTACAAATGAAGATCTTATCAATGCATATTACTAATCAAAAATTAAGTTTTAATATGTTTTCGGTAAGAAATTGACTAAATATTTTCATGGAACATGATCTTTACTTACTATCCTAAGGATTTTTGGCAAAAAAGAAAAATCTATCATTTTGACCCATACAGTGTATTTTTGGCTATTGCTACAAATATACCCTAGTGACTTAAAACTGGTTTTGTGGTCCAGGGTCACATATTGTAGTCCCCACACCAACACACAATAGCAATCAATCATAATTATGATCAATCATAATTAGGTGCTGCAGTTGTCAAATGTATAAAGTTGGGAGAATTCTGATTGGCTATCAATGGTTTCGTCATCAGTAGTATGGATTTCCCTTTCTCATACAATTAGAACAAGTTATTAAAACTATAGTTATGAGTATAGTTGTGGCCCTTGCTTTTTCCTCACCAGGGCTGCATTTATTTGATCAAAAATGCATAAAATTAATCAAACGAATAATAAAATACGTATAAAATATTATAGGATCTAAAATGACAACTCGCCAAGTGTTGTAAAAGTCGGTGCTGTAACAGGGCATGTTTCTGACAAATAAAATTATCTTTCCTGAAGACGAGATCCTTGTGACTGGTTAGCTGTTCGACTAGAGTGAATCAAATAAAAGTCTGCAAATGGTCTGATAAAGTCATCTTGTCTCTAGATACGGATCTAATAACATTTACCTGAGAAGATATTGCTGCATTATTTTTTTATTCTTCATAATCTGGCACCGTGTCTACATCGCAAAATAACAGAAAGCTTTATAATCAGCTCTGTCTACACTGGATGCGGTGTGACACCACAAATCTCCAACAGTGAACTGCTGGCGCCTTCTGTTTATGATGTACTGACACAAAGTGCAAATGATTTTTAATGGTCTTTGTTGCAGTCAGTGGAGACACCAGTGTTTTAGATGAGAAAATGTTATTAAATTACTGATTGCTCCTTTTAAACATAATCATGTCACTGTTCTGATTACTTAATTTCAAAAGTAATTAGTTAAATTACTAGTTAAGAATTTTTTTTTTCTGTGACTACATCCATGAAATTTACATGAAATAAGCACTCCCAATAAATATTTGTTATTAAAGCATCAACATTCACAAAACACTGTTTTTGTTTTTTTTTAAACTAAAGCAAGCATAGGCTGCTCCGTACATGGTTAGGCAGCTTTGAAAATCTCTGAAAAGATGACATCAGTTCATTGCAATCTCACAAAGTTCTATTATAACACCATCAATATGTGCATAATGAATCTTTCATAATTTCTGCAAAATATAATATAATGAGATGATTCGTGAGGATGCATATTTCAGCACTGCTCTCCTGACTGGCCATTGCGTTCCAGAAATCAGCATTGCTCAATGCAGCAAACACGACTTACAGCCCAAATAGAAACCTTTTTTAAAATTTACATTAGTTCTTGCTTGTGCAATAGATGTGTGTCTACCAGCACTCTGTAATCTTGTCCTGCGCCACACTCCGTTGCGCCATTTTTCGCGGGAGTGCAGGTTTCTAATCCACTTGCACTTGACAGTGTGTGTGCTAAATCCTTTATACAATATAGATTGGAGCACTGCATTCTGTCAGCAATGTAACGTGCGAGTAGCATATAGAAACCTCGGCTTGAAACTATACTCTAATGAAAATGATAAAATGTTAAAATACTCAATTAATAAAAAACTAATTCAATACAGTAGTGTGTTACTAAGTAACGCATTACTGATCAACAATGGTAGCCACGGTATAAGAACGTGGCGGCACATATCTGGGGTTATGCATAATGAGCAACCATCAAAACGTCATAACGGTTCTCTCTTTTAGCGTGTTACACAGACTTGTGTTTGATACCGCGACTAACATGATGGCCTTCTTCGGTTGCCGAAAACATGCAAAGAAAAAAACTCTAAAACGTTAATAAAGATTGATTAATAAATCAATAAATGTGATTGTTGGTGTTTTTTCTTGAAAGTAAAGGGCAAATTAAAAACCTTGTCTAGTCTTTGTAGTACTGTCTTTTTTTACAAAAAGAGTTTCACTGTTAGAGTTTTAAAAGTTTGGTTGGTAAATTCTAACCTCACTGGCCAAAGTTAGTTTTAGCCCCTCTTTCTTGTATTCTTTCTTTCTTGCTCAATTTATTAATTTTTTTTGTGAGGTGTGATTTTAGTTTGAGTACACTCATTCATCTCAAGTACTCGAAGTCATTAGCCTTTGTCTCTTCCCCTCTAATTTCATTTTGCTTTAGTGGAGCTCTTCTGGGCTGAACAGCAGTAACACATTCACAGCGCAATGATTAAAGCACTTACATGGTTGACAAGTAATCCAATCCTGCTGTGTGCACTTTGTTTACCTCAGACAAGTATAGTTTATAATAATAAAGCAAAATGGCCACATTATCTATACATTCTATAACTTGTGTCCACCATTGCAGACAGAGATACAGAGCCAAATTGACGATTTTGAGTTAGGCTCCTGCCCCCTTGTGTTTTTTATATGCTGGTGCAGTTTGAAGTATTAAAATTCAGAGAAATGAAAGTCCAGAACAGGACCACATGCAAATGTGAGGACCTGCATTATGTTACTTTAACATGCGTTTTTTTCAGATGCACTTTAAGGCCATTTTTATAATCCTGCTATTAGTGTTGATTTCTGATTTGCTTTCTAAAGCCATTCGTGAATTATGCATGTATCAGTACCCAGTGGGTAATCTCATTGGGTGCGTTGTGTTTTGACATATTGAAATGTGAATCAAACCCTCCCACAAATATCCACCAAAAGCAGGCTGTATTCTAGATTCTAGTGTTAAACGACAAACCCGCTGTTGCTTTCTAGTCTAATGAATGCAGCTTTTTTAGCAGCGTTCCTCTGTAGAGAGAGTCTTGAGGGGTGTTATATAACAGCACAGGGTGTGCACAAGTGGAAATTATTCAAATAAATACCGCCATACTTTTCACCTGCCACTGTTTTTTACGGTTATAGTATCAAGTAACCTCCAAAATCTTCTCCCTCGCTCATTTCCTGCCCCTTCTTTGGGCTGTATTAAAGAGAGGGAGTGAAAGGGAGAGAGTGAGATGGAGAGAGAAAAGACAGAAAGAGAGAATCCCCCGTTCGGCGGTGTGCTTTTCCTACTGCTGTCAGATAAAATGCCTCATCCAGCTACAAAGCATAGCGTATTTCTCCCTGCATGCCTGATGCCCATGTGTGAGTCCCTATCCCAGAGAGACGGATACGGCAACCAGCCGCAATGCTCTTCTGGGAGCGCATATCGAGGGATGTGATCCGTCTCCGACTTCTTTCTTCCTCTTCTTGATTTCCTTCCCTTCAGAAGCTTTGCTGCCACACCAATCCTTATGCCACACAGTACCTGCAATGTTTTTTGCATGTTATTGTGCACTGAGGTCCAATTTGAAGGTAAGACCATGCTGTAAGTGGGAACTTCTGTGTGTAATATACATGTGTGAGTGTCACATGGGAATGTGCAATTATGCCATGTGGCTGCACAGGTGGTTGTGGCATCTGTCAATTGCCACACCAGGATATCTTTCTGTCAGGCATGACACATTTGGCTGTTTTTTTACATAAATTGTTTTGCGCTTTTAATTTTCTGGATGAGGTTTATCCAGAAGGTATTTTACCAGTCTTAGTATCAGTGTGGAAATGCTTACATTTGGACATTTTTTGTCTCTTAAAATATTAAAGTGTAAATTAGTAAAGTTTATCTGAGTAACACTATAGTTTAATGCAAACTTGCAAATGTGGTTTTTCAGCATCACACTGTACTATTAAACTATTAAAACCAAATTTGTATATTAGAATGGTTTCTGAAAAAAACGGGGGTAATTGATGACTGATAAAAATCTTTGCCATCCCAGGAATAAATTACATTTTAAAATATATTAATTTAAAAACGTCTATAATATTTCACAATATTACCGTTTTACTGTATTTTTTTATCAATTAAATGTAGCCGTGGTGAGCCTAAGAGACACACAAACGCGTGCACACAAAAAAACTAATCTTTGAAAGCAATGTTTTGTAAAATATTTCGTCTTTTCATTACATTTTGATTCATATTAGCAGAGGTTTGTCGGAATCAGATTTAAATAATTGCTACTATTTTCTGTAAACACTGAGCAGATTGTGCAGGAGCTTTTTTAAGTGTGCATATGATATGTTTTCTCTATATTTATTGTTTTGTTAGTATTATCACCATAATTATACCTGTCTGTCCCACTCCTTCCTGCCGCAGTTTCCTATCTTGATTTTGTCTGCTAAAGAGTGAGAGGTGTTTAATATGCAAGAAACTGTTACTGCACCTGTCATCCTCGCTTCCCCCACCTCCCTCTGCTGACAGAGCAGGAAGTGCCCCGATAAAGCAAGGTGGGGCAGCGCTGCCTGTGGAAAAAGTCGGCTCTGCTTCGTACACAAACTTTGTTGAAGAATACAGAAAAAAGCTCTGAAACGCTGGTGTGAATTGACCTACACCTCGGCTATTTTCTATTCTCTGCAGGCGTGCATATATAGAAAAGATTTTGTTGGGGGCTCGTGCGGCTTTTCTCGTGTTGGCTGCTTGCTTGGAGTAGGTGGCATTCTGCTTTCCTCTGCAGCTTGTAATGGATTTATTTAAGAGTACTGTGTTCTCATGCATCAAGCTGGCAGTAAACATGATGCCGCGGATGCAAGGGTGGACATGCTAGTGATGGGAGGAGAGGAAGTGTGCACTGGAAGCCAAAAACCGTATGGATGATTTGCTTCCTGAGCGATTATCCGCTTGTTAAGTCTGATAGACTTAACAAGGTAGTATTCTCAAGTGAAGCGAGTTGAGGCTTGGACCTGGAAACAGCACTACTTCACAAGCGGATAGTAATACATTTGCAGTGTGTGTGTGATGCTTGAATGTGGGAGTGTGAGGGGTTGTGAATGTGTGGGAAGAGATTAATGCCAGTGTTTGTAGAAGCCTGCATGTGAGAGTACGTATGGGGGTGGATGTGTGTCGGAGAGTGAAACTGAGCTGAATCTGTCTTTTTCTCTCTGGCATTAGTAGGCTGTATAATAACACACTTGATCTGTCTATACCAGTGTGCATCTCAGAACTAAAGGCCAGCTGTATTCAGTAACATTACTCAATGCTCTCTTCCCACCTCAGTACTGCTACTGCTACACAACCTTCCTAGTTCTCGGAGCATCATGAATCACTGGACTTGATTTAGCAGTAGTCTTGCAGTCGGTTGTGGAAAGCTACTTTTCAAAGTCTAGATTGACATGCATTATTGCAATGTTTGTTTTATATATTGATGCAGCAAGAATGCATTAAATTGTAAATATATAATGTGTTTGTGTTTGCACACACACACTCATGCACACACACAAACTAAGCTGAGCAAACGGATTTGGCCCTTGTTATGTACAGTTTTAGAATTTATATTTGGCTTGAAGAGCCAGCTGATGGCAATTAACATGTTGCATGTCCTATCTTTCAAGATAATGATAGTGTGAGCCAGGAATGGAGTTGTATTTAGTTTTTTACTCTCTCACTTCAAGGGAACACTCTGTCCGAACACATTGTGCACACTAATGCTCTACATTGCAGCTTTTCCAACTAATGCGTGTGCAGCCGGGGACCATAGGGCTTTCCGGCATGTGAATTCAGACTGGGAGAGAGAGGTACCCAGACAGTACTGACCCATCTGCTAAAAATGTTGAGCAAGCTTTGAGTCATGCCGTCATGAATATTTCACAAGGAAATCTCATTCAGTTCTGATGATGAGTGCAGTAACACTTACAGAGAGTCAGACATACCTTCTCTAACCTGGATCTGCACTTTGTATTTTTTTCTCCTTGAAAGATGATGTTTATGTACATTTTTTTCAAGAATTTCAGTGAGACCGTTTTTTATAGGCAGCGCCTGGTAAATTTGCATGTCTTTATATTTGGCTGGATTTTGTCATGGTAGTTTTACTTTAGGATTAACAAGCAGTCAGACAGTGGGATTGATGTTTGATGTCTTTGTGAATTTCTTGTCTGTTCCCCTGGAGCTTTTTTAGAAGCAGACAAGCTTGTGTTTTCTCATGCCTGTGTTTTTTTTTCATAGTGTATGTGAGTGTGGTTTCTGTGTGTTCTCATTAGTGCAGCCAGAGTCACCATGGCCCACTACAGCTTCATTAAACCTGCTGCATTTCAAACACACACACACACACACACACACACACGGCTGTCTATCACTGTATCACATGCACATATTAATCATATGAGCACAGCTTGTTCCTGTCAGGGTTTGCTAGCAGACACACACACACACACAACATAAAAGATCCTATAATAGTTAACCAGCATAGTATATAGACTTTTTTTTTTTTTTTTTAAGTTCTGAAGTAAAAGGTTAGTGGGGTTTAGGGTTGCGCGGTATGGTCATTTTTCATATTTTCATATTTTAGTTTAAGTTAAATAAAACGGATGACGAGCCTGATAACTTATGTAACTTTATATAATAACATTATTATTACGATGACGAGAAAGCAACATTTTGGCATGTTCATTCATAGCTGTTAAAAAAAAAAGTTCCATAATTTGTAAATAAAGGTTTTCACCCTACAGTCCTATTTTGTTGTTGATATAATTTTAAAGTCTGTTTTTAAAACATTTCCAATGAGGAGAATAAGTGTCATTTGCGTGCATGTGCGCCACTGAGGGGAAACAGTGGGGCTATTCGATAATAAAAGCCCAATATTAATAGGCTGCCTAAAAATAATAATAACAATAATAGTTTTATACATTAATAGAACAATGAAGCCTAATATTGTCTGGGCTTTGCAATTACAAAAAAAAAATCATATAACTTTACATGCTGCACTTTCAGATTTAAAACCTTGCAGAATGTTTTTGTTCACTTAGAGGTGTGTTACACACTCAATGAAAGGTCATTTTCAAAAATATATAACATTTTGGTACCATAGAAATTTCCTAATTGTTGTTCAAAAAAACTCAAGCTCACTCAAGTGATTAAATAAGTATTGACAACAAATAATAGTACAAAAAAATAATAAAGATGAATTCCTTCTTATCAAAGTTACTTTAGTAAAGAGCAATGAGAGATTTACTTATAACACTTGACAAGTTTTTTTTTTTAGCTGTTCCATCCCAGTAAAGTTAAAAGGCAGCCATATCACCCTGCAGCCCAAGCCTGGTTGCCCACTGAAGCTAAGCAGAGTTGAGCCTGGTCAGTACCTGAATGGGATACCTCCTGGAAAAACTAGGTTGCTGTTGGTAGAGGTGTTAGAAAGGCCAGCAGGGGGTGCTCACCTTGTGGTCTGTGTGGGTCCTTATGCCCCAGTATAGTGACGGGGACACTATACTGTCAATAGTGTACCGTCTTTTGGATGAGACGTTAAACCGAGGTCCTTACTCTCTGTGGTCATTAATCCCATGACACTCATCGTAAAATGTAGGGGTGTAAATTTCCACCAGCCCATGGCCTCCCAAAAATCCCCATCCATTGATGTATCTCTCTCTCCTCTCCACTGTAGCTGGTGTGTGGTGAGCGTGACTGGCAGCCGTCATCCAAGTGGATTCTGCACACTGGTGGTGGTTGAGGAGGGGGG
>JAUMHP010000059.1:9676952-9691619 GCA_032361065.1 Enteromius trimaculatus
ATGATTGTAAAGCGCTTTGGGTGTATATACAGTAAAGCGCTATATAAATGTGTCATTCATTCATTTATTCATTCAGTCAAAAGAATAAAGTAAACACCTTGTTGACAGTGCTCAGAAACAGACAGACAGTATGCACAGAGAAATGAGTTCTCTTTGCTGCTAATTGCATTTCAGTGGTATAAATTCACTTGCTTTTAAACTGCATTGCTTAATAACATGTACAAATGATAACTATTAACAAACGTTAGCACAAACGTTAACTATTACACTCCTAAACTGTAGTATTGTGGACTTTGATACTTAATTTAAGGTTCATATAAGCTACAAAAGTCTTGTTGTACCTGTCAACTGTCAACTTCCTGAGCTGTAACTGTGCTGCAGTACGACTTTTCCGTGTGGGCTCGGTGGCCCTTCCTCTCTTGGTTCCTGCTTGGCTGTACTCCCTGCAGTAGACTTGCTGAGTGCCGCAGAGTGCTGGATGCAGCGGTGGGGAAGTGATTCAGGGCCTCCCCACATCTCTGGCATGCTCTCTCTCTCACACACACACACAAGCACGATGAACACAGTCTCTGACTCTGCCCAGAGAAAAGGAAGCCACTCCACAGAATATGAACACCTCTTTACTGTCCGACTGAACACTTACTAAAACACGCTCACACACACACACTCAGAGAAGCATGCAGGAACAGAAAGTGAGGAGCCCAGAGGTAAGCAAAAAAGACTTTATACGGCACGTCATGTCAAGTGTGGAGAGGAGGAACGTAAACTGAAGTGATTAAGTGGTGCTTCGATGCTGTAGTTGTCAAAGTCGTAAACATTGTAAGTTGGCACTGCAGCTGTTGTCGAGAATGTTTTTCAGTCTGCTGTAAGAAACGCTTATCTCTCTCTTTCATTTAATTTTGGTATAAGTTTCTTGTTTCATCTCTCTCACACTTTTTATTATATTTTTACTTTGTCTCTTTTCTCTTCCGTTTCCTTCTGTGTTTCTTTTAGAATTAAGTATTCTAGAGAGCCAACTAATGAGCACTTGATGTCATGCCTTTTCCCTTTCTGTATATCATAATTTTTGCTTTGTTTTTATACTCATCGAGATTTTATGATTACTGTAGTTATGTTAGATGTGTGAGCAAACTTCCCAGCAAGCATGTGGCTGCATGAGCCTACGTGTGTGTTTTGATGTTGATGTGTCAAAGGGGTGTTTGTGGTCAGAGCTTATCCCCTGGTGCATGGTGCTTTTGTCTTATGTTTGCTTCAGCTAGCGGTAACGACACTTCCCCTTAAGGGTGAAGCGCACATTTATAATATTTAGTAAATAGAAGAAAAGCATTGGGCTCAGCACTGAGCCCTGAGGTACACCATTACTTAGTGAAACATCCCCATGTTTTTGTTGGGACGGAGTGAGATAGTAAAAAAAAAAAAAAAACAAGACAAAAAGAAAGATAAAGTGCAGAAAGAAAGGTGGAATGAATGGAGATTATGTGAGTTGAACATGTCCCCAGTCTGTGTTCACACGGTCTCTGTTGATCAGCTCCAATCAGGATCTCTGACTACGTCGTTCATCCGTCTGCCATCTCATCTGCGCCCCTCAGAATAACGCCATTGTTCACACAAGCTCTCATGTTTCGGCCTGGCTACTCTGCTGTTTGGACTCAGACTGTCTCTGTGTGTGTGTTTGAGGGAGAGTACTCATGTTACCCCCTTACTGTGCCTTGTTAGAGTGGTAAACATGAACAGCTAACAGATGCAGGGTCTGTTCTTTTATATCAGTGACACACTCATAAGCACAAGTGTTAGCGCACATCTTCAAAACCATCCCACTCAATACTTTCTGCTCATATTTGTCGATCTTGATATTATTATGCTGTGTAGAACGTTTATTTTCATACAAAACAACAACACAGCAAATTCTCTGATAATCTATAGACTTCAGTAGTTACAATGTTGCATCGGACCATTCCTAATGAAAAAATGTAATGCTTTAATTTCCTGTACTCAAACATCTCTAGGGTGTTGCGGGTGTTACCTGGATGTTCCTATGCAGCTGGGTGGGTCTAATCTACTAATCTAATTAGTTGTGCTTACTTAAAAAAAAGCATGCAAACCAAGTGCCTTAAAAAAACGAAGTGAAATAAAAAACAGTATGTTGTACTGACAAATGCTTAGTTAGTATAGTTTACTTAAATGAGAGTTATAGTAACTAAGAACAATAGTGTGTACTTGATCCTTTACTTTAGGTTTACTCACTGACTTAGTATAGCTACACACTGACTCTCAGAGTGCATTGCGGCAGAATAAATTATACAGTTGCTTTGTTTTACAGTTGTTGTTGTTTTTATTTGTAAATTTATTTTGCTGTCTTGTGTCAGTAGTAGCACAACAAAAGGAGCAAATAAAATGGTTATACAATTAATAAAAATTAATTTAATTTGATTGTTACCATTGTTGTGATTCGCATGCAGAATGATGAAGTCAATATGTTACCACAATAATTTAAGTATTATACGATCCAAAATAAAAGCTTCTCGAGCAGTTTATGAAAAACATTTCAAGTGTAAAAGGTTGTTAATAAACACACAACAAAAAATGATATAATAAATTAATTAATAGATAGGTCACCTGTTATAAGCAACCTATTTATAACTTTTCTTCCTTTGAAATGACCATCCAAATGACTCTGATTTCATGTTGCATCACTGCATTAATAGAAAATATATACGAAGATCTAAGTGTCCAACCAAAGTGAACGCTAATCACTATAACGATAAGTGAAGAAAAAAGGGAAAAAATAAAAGATTTAAGGAAAAATCTATTGTGGCATATGTGATGTTCAGTTGTATTAAAAAAATAACGAGTGAATTCAACTAGTGAAATATAACAGACTTGGGGAAATTTTTCTTCTTCCTCTGTTGTTGTGCATTAGCAACAAATTAGTGCACTGCTGCCTCTCACTGCTTTATTAATGTCATTGGTTCCTTTGTGGCTACTTAAATATTTTAAGTAAGCATCACTCAATGCAGTAAGTAAATTGTCTTATTTGCCTTGCAAGTTGTTGTAACTTTGTAAAACCTAGTAAGTACTGTATAACAAATAAGTACAGCTTACTAAGTATATCTAAGTAAGGTGAACTATTCGATTTTACAGTGCAGGCCCGTATCAAAATAGCTTGTCCATCTCTACGATATTGTAGTCCCAAATACGTCATGAGATTTCTTTTTACCAAGAAAAACCATTAGCAGCCTTTTTTCTCAACAAACACTTTATAACGTGCAAAAACACCTAAATAAACAGAATATATAATATCACAGAATGAATGTATAAAGTCATTATGGCAAACCAGTAATGTAAGATAAAAAATACACTATAGGCTAAGTGATGAAGTTCACCACTGCTTGGAACCGCTCTCTGTTCATCGCCTTCCTAACTATTTCTAATGATTAAATTATTGACATTACACTGTCAGGACTAATTGGCGTAGATGCTGAATATAGGAAGGGATTCATGACCCCTGGAATAAAATGTGCAGTTTGCACTTTCAGAGTCAAGAGTTTTTCCTCTGACTGTGCTCTTCTTCCAGCCCAAATGGCCTTCAGACAGGGTGACAGGAAATCAGGAGTGTACCCAGATAGGAAGATGTTTTGGGGCCAAGATGCTTGTTTTCTCTGTGTCAGCAATCTCACAGCATTCTCACAACTTTGGCCATAGAGCTCATGTGTTGTTTGTTAATTATTTGTTGTAAGACTGTACTTCTATTTTAAAATCACAGGTACAGAGAGACGCTGGGAGGGATGGTAGGCTCATGCTGTGTGTCCTTTAGCTGCCGGTGAACTCTTAAGAACTTTGTAGCTCATTAAGGTCAGCATGCAACCTGAATTCAGCCGCAGGGCAGCACAAAATTAAACTCAACTCGACTGGAATTCTGGAGCTTTCTACCTAGTAACTGGATTTGTTTTGATATTATTTAGTCTAGTTTTACACAACCCAACATCTAGCGTTGAAGCAATATTCAAGGTTCAGTAATCTTACAAATGAAGTGAATGGTGCCAGTTTTTACCCTGCTTACCCTATTATCCAAGCAGTGTTATTTTTAGTAATATTTATATTATATTATTTATTTAAATTTAAAATTTGCTTTTATTATTTTCTTTTTTAGTAATTTTGTTATTTTAAATTTATATTTGTTTTATATATATATATATTAATTTAACTTTTTTTGTTTTAGTTTGCCATTGTAGTGTTGAACTTATTTCCTTTTAGTTTAGAATTTATTTCGTAATTCTATTTGTTTATTTCTATTGTTTGTAATGTAAATATTTATAATATTTTTATATATATTTTGAGCTTTATTTCGGTTAACTGAAACTATTTTAAATGGATTTAATTGAAAACAACACTGCTCAGCCAAAATTATTTTATTAAATAACTGTAAAGTGAAACAAACTGTAAAGTGACTTCTAATCATAATTTTCACTTGTCATTTCAGGGTTTAGTGCATATTGCTGTCATATGACATAGTTATATCAGTTTACACAGCTGAAGTCATGAGGTCTCTGCTGTTTCAAGATATCTCAGGTCTGAGGAAAAGAGTTGTCCCTACACCATCCAGTTTTATTTGACATAATTTCATGTCGCTTGGTGTGATTACTAACAGCATTGCCATGATTAATAGAGTGATTAGCCAAGTGCTACGGGCTGAGAGGGGGAGATGCTGCATGGGAATCTTAATTAGGTTTTCCATGTTGTGAGTAAACCCACGCTGCAGGCTTATATAACCAAAGCCACATTTGCGATTTGTAAACCAGTGTATTTTTAGCATTATTTTTAAAAGCAAGATCCATATCTGGACTCTAATCCGTTCTGTGTAAAATCTGTTTGCTCCATTTTCCAGCTTATTGTTCATTTCCTTGGTGCAGCTATCCAAAAAGTGTCAGCACGAAGGGATGCCGTCTCTAAGATTTGTTAATTTATGCACAATTTGTTATATTTGTACAACAAATATGCATTTTATGAGGTTGTTATCTTGAGAGGCACTGTACACATAGTGATAAAATTGGATACTGGATATATATAATGGACTTTTCTTTGAAGCTATCACCCTTAAGGGCTTTTTATACTGCACTAAACCCAATTGTCTTTTTAAAGACAGAACTAAGGACACTTTTTACCCTGAGTAGCCCAGGATTATGTGTACTTAGGTTTTCGGTGCAATGTCTAATTTATTTTGAAGCGAATGCTCTTAATATTATCATAGATGAAAATTCAATTAAAGTCATATTCAGGACATTATAGTCTGGGAGTCATTTCTATCTAGCCACTTCTTGCTCTTTCTTTTATGTAGTTCCCAAGAGGTGTCTCAGAGCTCAAATCTAATTGTCTTTTACCACTGTAATTAAACAGTCTGAAAAAAGCTATCAAACCTGTAATTAATTTCTAGTCTACTCTGTATCCCGAGTCCACTGTCAGTTCAGCCTACTCCACTGTCCCCACAGTCAACTGCAGCATATGGGACATGTCCACAAAGAGCCTTAGGAAAGCCTCACCACAAAATTAAAGTAAAAATGCTACACATTATTCAGACCTTACAGATGGTCTGAACTACAGTATGCAGGAAAGTCACTGCAGTAATCTTTGTATTGTTTTTCTTTTCTGTATCGTACAGAATGTTGATGCAAGTGTGAGAGTGTGTGTGTGTGTGTTTGGCTAAAGCTGCATTTTACATGCAGAGAATCAATTCAGCATCAGAATCATTTCCAATGCAAGGGCCTCAGGTGGGTCACAGCTGGCATAAACCGTAGTATTGATTTGCAAACCCATAAAGTCAATTATAAGCGTTCATGGCAGATTTACAATGACAGACTTTTAGCTCCTAGTCCTTAATATTACTGGCAGGTTTGATGCATTTTTCCTGTGTTTTGCTGCAGGCCAGAGCAAATGAGACATAGAGGTGTATCCATCCCAGTATCCACCACAGAGTGCTGATGCTTTACTGTAAAGCACTCTTAGGCCAGACTGGATCTTCTCGTGCTGAAGGCATGCTGAAATATTAATGTCAGCTGGAGGGGGTTTAGCTGCAGGTATGAGGCTAATGCAGAAGTGAAAACAGGCCTGCTAAACATATTACTGTGCCACAGGCATGGGATGCTAAATTAGAAGGACTCGAAAACAGACACTTGATTAACTTTTCTGGTATCTTATCATTAGCAGATGGGAACTTTCTCTAATTTCTGTTTTGGAATATTTGAATAAATCTCCTTATGAATTTGTTAATGTTTCAATTAAACACAAATGATTATGCCCAGAGGAGAGTCTTGCTGACTGGAGAGGTGCAATGCTCTGTAAGAAATTAATAGTTTTATTCAGCTAGGATTGATGATTGAAAAGTAACAGTGAAGAAATTGATTTTGTTACAAGCAAAACAAATCAGTGCCGGTCAAATCATTTAAAAATCATTAAAACATCCAGAAAAGATGTTTTGCGGTTTTCCCAAAATTACAAAAAGAAAAAGAAACGAAGAAATGAGTCTTTACTTCTGCTTTATTAATGCTTCACATGGTATAAATATTCCTCACTTTAGATGAACTCACAGAAAAAGACGTCTGGCAACTACTACAGTAAAAATGCTTTAGTAACTGCCTGATTTAATCATGAAAGCAGAAACATGTGTTTATAAAGCATTTATTACGGAGCAACTATTATCGTGTGTCTGAATAATAAGATTTATTAATTTATCATTTACCTAGACTTTCTAACTGATCTTATTAAACACTGACAACTCCTAAATAACTGGTTTGTTAGCCACAGTGATCTTTGGGTTCTTCTTTACCTCTCTCACCAAGGCTCTTCTCCCCCGATAGCTCTGTTTACCCTGACGGCCAGCTCTAAGAAAGGTTCTGGTTGTCTCAAACGTCGTCCGTTTAAGGATTATGGAGGCCACTGTGCTCTTAGGAACCTTAGGTGCAGCAGAACTTTTTTGTGACCTTGGCCAGATCTGTGCCTTGCCACTATTCTGTCTCTGAGCTCTTCAGGCAGTTCCTTCAACCTCATGATTCTCATTTGCTCTGACATGCATTGTGAGCTGTAAGGTCTGATATAGACAGGTGTGTGGCTTCCCTAATCAAGTCCAATCAGTATAATCAAACACAGCTGGACTCAAATGAAGGTGAAGAACCATCTCATGGATGATCAGAAGAAATGGACAGTGTCACAGCAAAGGGTCTGAATACTTAAGACCATGTAATATTTCAGTTTTTCTTTTTTAATAAATCTGCAGAAATGTCAACAATGCTGTGTTTTTCTGTCAATATGAGGTTCTGTGTGTACATTAATGAGGAAAAAAAATAACTTAAATGATCTTAGCAAATGGCTGCAATATAACAAACAATTAAAAGTTTAAAGGGGTCTGAATACTTTCCGTACCCACTGTGTATATTAGGATAGAAATAAATATTGCAAATAAATTGCAATAAAATTTTACTTTACTGTTTTACTCTTTTAAAATTGGATTCTTTTTAATCAAATAGATGCAGCCTTTGTGAGTTTACAGAGATTAGTTTCAACAACATTACAACATCTTACAGTCTCTAAACTTTTGAACAGTAGTGTATATCCTTGTGGCGTTTCTTCCCCATCCCCAAGCACCCTTAATAGACAGGATCAGCTGATTCAGCATGAATTTAATGTGTGGTTCTGCTAATGTATCAGGATCTGATTAGCCGCAATCCCTCAGTCTCTTCACCTGAGTGAAGCTCTGTGTGAATGCTCCCTCTGCTGGACAACACGAGCCCTTACCCACATTCCCCTCTCCTCCTCATGGGAAAAATGTATTTATAGTTTAGTAATATAACTTGCACTAGCAGCTTTGTGTTAATGAGACTATCAAACTCTCTTTCTGGGTAATATAACTGTGTTTATTGTTAATTAAGTGCTGTGCTATATTTTATCCCGACAGCGTCGATACTGCAATTAGCATGCAGTACATCACTTGCCTCTGCATAAGGACCCTATATTTGTAATTACAGTTAAAGTAGGCCTCACTATCTGTGCTGATTTGTGCTTGTGATCCATACTGTACTGCGTGTTGAGCTGAATCAGGAGCTTGTTATTGGAGAAAATATAAAAGATCAGCACTCTGATGGATTGGTTTTAAACTGTGAGTAATATTTTGTTGACCAAAGCCAGATTTTGCTTCCTCGTGCCAACCATGCGAACGACTATTCACTTTCTGACCATTTACCGTGCCGTCAGTTCACATCACAGATGATTCGGTCTCGGAATGTCATGCACAGTTGAGTAGATTCCTAAAATAGAATGACCTTATATTACATTTGGGCTCTGTACAGCTCTTTCATTTTTAATATTGTGATTAAAGGGATAAATCACACAAAAAATATTGTTTTGTTATTATTTATCCCCTGTAAGTCATATGTATGACATCAAAATTGATTTTTTATCCAGTTTTGGAACCTAATGTCCATTTAGTATTAATTTAACAACAGGAAAAAAAATCTGTGATGCGTTTTAAACCGTGTGTGTTTGTGTGTGTGTATGTTCAGGACTTCCTAAGGCATCATTACCCATCACATAAAGAGGTTCACGCATGAGCACACAACACACACTGCACACTCACAGGCCAGTGTGTACTCTGTACCTCCCAAAGGCCCAAGGCTTTAGTGCAGATCCACTCACTGTGTACCTTATGTGTGTTTGACTATGAATTCATGTTAATGAGATTCACTCTTTGTTTGAACAGAATAAAACACAGAGCTGCATCCCTCTTAGCTGTGATCACACATCTGAGGTGGGTTTTACGCACTGGTATTTTTAGAAGCGTTTCTTCAGGTTGGTTTAGCACGCAGGTGAACTGGCACAAAAACAAAACGCTAAGATCTCATAATAGCTTCCTGCAGCTTTGTGCGTCTATAGGGATGGCCAGACCCCCTTCTGTTGCTCGTCGCACATTAGCTCACAAACAAGTACTCTTCGCCACATTCCATTTAATGCAAGCACAATTTACAACCAATACAGCAATACTTTTGTATGTACTGTACAGTATATGAACTGAAATCTTAGTACTGTAGGGTTTTAAACTTTGCTCTTTAACCAATTTGATCAGTTTTACTCATTTAGGCTGATTTGTCAAACTGTTGTAAATATGATAGGAGAACATTATCATACTGGTTATCAGCCAGTCACAGTCGGTCTTATGTAACTTTAAGAATATTTAAGAATAGCGTTTTTCCCACATTTTAGGATATTAAAAGTAAGGCTGAGTTTTCTGGTACTGCACTGTTGGACAGTATTACTTTAGAGAAATGAGTGGATTACATATCATATTTTATATTACTTGTTTACAGTATTTTCTTGTTTCGATTTTTTATTTTTTGGTGGCATTGCTTCTCCTAATCATTGTTGTGGATCAATGTAAGACTAACATATAATTCTTCAACTGCAGTGTGATTTCTACCAGCCAAGAACACCTCTCTTTTCTTTCCACACACACACACACACACGGGCGTAATGCCATCCTGCTCTTTTTCTGGGTTTGGCAGTTTGCTGTGCAGGCTTGTAAACATCTCTTAGAGTTGTAGTAATTTGTCGGCTAGCACATCTGCTGCTGTGATCTGAGTTGATCTTAATATACATTCTCATCTTGGCATACATTAGATGCATTGACAGAAAGATTATCGCAAATGTTGTGCTCAACATCTTTACACACTACCACTCAAATGTTTATACTTTATGTATTAATTCTCATGTTTACCAGGGGTGCATTGATTTGATCAGAAATGCAGTAATATTGTGAAACCTTATTAATATTAAGAATAACTGTTTTGGATTTTAAATGTAATTAATACCTGTGATAGAAAAGTAGAATTTTCAACAGCCAGTACTTCAGTCTTCAATGTTACATGATCCTTTAGAAACCGTTTTAATATGTTTATTTGGTCCTCAAGAAATTATTTTCATCATCAGTAATAATGCTGCTTAATATTTATGTGGAAACTGAAAATACTTTGATGAAAAGTATTTTTTTTAATATTTTGTAATATTATACATGTTTTCACTGTCACTTTTAGTCAGTTTTTTACATTCTTGCTAAATAAAAGTAAATATTAATTTCTTTCACTGAACCAAACTTTTAAACAGTAGTGTATGTCCAACCTAAACATATGCTATAATATACAGTTAATATAAAGTTAACAGTTCCTCTTCAGGAACTCAAGCCACGTCAAGCGAGGCGCTATGGGGAACCCTTCCAGAGTGACGGCGTTCCCCATAGCATCTCGTATGACGCGGCGTCTCATTCCTTCGAGGAACTAGGGTTTTTGTTTAGTTAGTTTTGTTTTGTTAGTTTTTGTTAGGGAGAAGCGGTTTTTTTTTTTATACATACTGTATTACAACTCTCAAAAAAGTGTAACAAATCACACTTCTTAATAAATTCAAGTGACATTTATTATGCCATGCAGTTAATTTACAATGTCATTACCTGGTTAACACAATAAAGCCGCAGTCATATTTCACTGCAAAATCTAAAAGTTTTGTGTACAGAAAATGAAGCATAGGACTTAGGAAAGCTTCGGGCAGACAGGGTTGTGAAATAGTGTGTGACTCAGACCAGAGTAGAAAAAGGGAGCAAGGGAAAAAGAGAATTGAGATCTAAACGGTGGTTGCATCCCGGTTGTGTGTGTGTGTGTGTGTGTGTGTTCATGCATTAGGCGGACTCTTGCTTATCCAGGAGTGAAGAGTCTCGTGCTTTCTCTCTGTCTACGTCAGTGCTTGTAGCACGAGCGCAGCACTCCTGCTGGGAGAGGAATGTCTCCTATAGTGAGGAACCCCGACTGTTTTAATCCAATGCTCTGCCACTGTAAGGTTGCGTGCCATGACAACACCTTGTCGCTGATGTTCGGATGTAAGGTAGGCATCCATCATCATCAAGCAGTTTGGAGTTCTTAAGATTATCCAATATCTAGGAATGGGGTTGTTTTGCCGGATCAGGAAGTATTTCAGCGGGGTGACACTCAACATTTACTTCTCATGTGGATTATTAGGGCTGCAGTTGATCTGTGATCTATTGAAATGTGTTGCTCTGCGTGGATGATTCGTTGTAAGTGACTGAAGTGATTTAGGACATGTACAGCCCTCACTTTGAAGACGGGCACCCATGTAATATCACTTGGATCAAGATGCTAATCCCATGTCTGATTTTGTATTCAGTTGGCGTGCTGCACTTGTTTGTTTGTTTGCATTCATGTATGGTTCTTCATTCAGAACCAATTAGTCCAGACGGCAGAGGCAGTCTGCAGCACAGCATGCTAATAAGATGATTCAGCTATGTAAGTAAAACGAATTACAGCTGCAGAGGGAATTCTGTCACTTGTTCTGGGCTATATGATGTCACTTGGTTGACTTTATTTATAACTGATGGAAACATGCTGATTAGTGTGTTTAATTTGAAGTGAAGTGTAAAGGAGCAATCTCTTAGAATAGAACGAGAAGCTTAATTTTGGATATGTTTACAATGCATATAAATAAAAATCTATATTATAACTGAGATCATATTTTTAAAAAATACCAAATAGTTAAAAACAGCTCATATAGACAGCTTAAATGATAAATTGTAATTGTAAATTCTATTATAATATGTAAGCATTTATAAAAATACAGATATTTTTATTTAATTTTTTTTTTATTATAATTATTATTAGTAGTAGTAGTATGTTTTTGCAGTTTGCTGCTTTAATTAACCCAGATTTATGCTGTTTAAATCTTTACAGTAAATGTAAGAGCATTATTATTTAATATGTGACCAGAGGTGTTAGTGTATGAGTTCATCTTAAATCTGAGGCCCCCCTCAGCTTTCTGAGTCATGCTGAGTTCTGCAAATACTGTCATGAAATGTACATTTCTGTAGTCTCCTTATGACATACTTTTTCCTACAATCAACTAGCTGTTCCTATTTCTGGACACATTTGTCTTACAACCAAATCTCCCAAATGTGATTCAAAAGAGTGTCATAGTTGAATGTGTAATATGGTTGTTTATGAATATGGTTTTCAAACTTCTACTGAGTGATCTGACATTTTAAGCAACGTTTGGGTGTTCCAAATTCCAAATGCCTTTTTAGAACACAAAACTGTCTTCTGAAGATGTATATCCTGCTTGACTCGATCTACCATTCCACTTTCTATGGGCACCAGCCACTTTCATCTTATAGAAGAGTGCAGCTCAGACACTCTGATGGATTTATTAATTTATTTTAGCTTTATGAAGTGATTAATACGTGTCTCATAAAACACTTTATTTTACTTTGGCTTAAAATCTGGTTTTGTATTTTCTCAGTAGCTGAGGAGGTAGAAGTGGGAGGATCTTTCCAGCTGTTGTTAACCCTTCCTCCTCCTGCAGGCTGAATGAACCCTGTGAGCTGACAATGATGAGCTCTGGGTTTATTAGGCCGCAGAAAAGGGGTCAGTGCACACAATCGCGAGGAGATTCCACACAATCCAGCACAGAGCCTTCAGCCATGCCACCTCATATTCCCATCTTCTCTCATCTCGAAGAGACAGAGAGAGGGAAGTGAGGAAGGAGACTTCAGCACAGGGGCACGTGAACAAGCTAGATCCTCATAGTGTGTTGGAAAAACCTACAGCCTGCTCACAAATACATAAATGCACCTTCGAACACAGCATATTAGCACGTTTTGAAAATTGCCAAATGCATGTGCTTTAGACTTTGCTAGCAGCGTCTATCACATTATCATGCTGCATATGTCCAACTGGAAGTGATATATTGTGATATATCACATATGTAATATTGTAGTATTATATTTGAGACAGCCACATTAATCGAATATACTGCACATTTAGCATGCTAGCCTGATGCGTTTTTATACCAGTGTCTTTGTAACTTTTTATCTGTTTGTTTTAATCTTGATTTGATTTATTTGACAACTGTAACATGATGTGCTAATGTAAAGAGCATGAAACAATGCAGTGTTTAAAAAATGCAACAGCACTAGTCAACCATCATAAACTAATCAATGCTTGACCTTGTTACAGTTACAGAAACCTTCATTGTTCATTTTTATCTCCAATGCTAAAATGCTAATGTTAAATGCAGTAAATAAATTTATTTTTAGAATCTACATGAAGGTTTTGTTGGTTTCAGGTGATTTAAAGGGGTCATACAAAGGCAATTTTCCACAAGCTAATATGATTCTTTAGGATCTTAATGGATGGTTTTGTAATATAGTTTGCTTTAAAATTTCTCAAAGATAGTGTAAAAAAACGTAATTTTACCCTGTCAAAAACAGCTCTTTAGAAATCACTCTGTTCTGTTTACTTCCCCTTTAAATCTTCACGCGCTCCGCTGACCCCGCCCCTCTTTTCCGAGGCACTCTTGGAGGATCCTTTTTTAGCCGTATTCATAGTGAAACTTGCTAATTAGCACGTTAAGACACCAGAGGTAAGACACCAGTTCAGTCTGTGTGACACGCTGCTGTCAATCAACTATTATGGGAGTGGCATCTGTCTGTGTGACGCCACACCGACATGCATTTGAGAATGGCTTGATTTCAGAAGGGGCAACTTATTCTTCTTTTAATTTAATAAAAATACTGGTGGATCTTTATCATTGTAGGATGGTTGTGTACACACACTCCCAACACACACTTCAGTCTAAACAGCTTGAAAAAGTGCATGTACCACCGTATGACCCCTTTAAAATATTAAGTGGCTCCGATAAGTGCGAGTTCTACTGTGCATACTCATATTTTGTTTTGCAGATTTGCTCATGTAACTAGGTTAGAGTCAGTAGCGTCAGCGAAATAGCAGTGGTCCGTTTACTGAGCTGTGACCAGTGACCTGACTGTTATATGTTAGTAGAGTGCTAAAGCATAATTTATTAACTCATTCATTGCCGCTGTAGTGGTTCTGACACACAAACACACACACATGTTGGTTTTTGTGATTTATTGGGACTCCCCATAGGCGTAATGGTGTTTAAACTGTACTGTATGTGGTATTGCTCTACACCTGCCCTACGCCTAAACGTACCCCTTACAGGAAACTGTGTGAATTTTTAGATTATCAAAAAAACACCATTTAGTATGTTTTTTTTTTTTTGCCTTTTGAATTACGGGGACACTGAAAATGTCTTCATAAAACACCTACATATTGTAATACCTATGTCATACCCATGTCATTATACAAATTTGTGTATAATGACATGGGTATACCACATAAATAAACCACATAAACCCGCCCACACACACCCACACAACGTGTGCTGTCATTACTAAGGCTGATGTTTCTATGATGTTTCGGTTAAGGTTAAATAATTATGAATGATAATCTATTGTTTAAGTGTCACTAGATGTCACCATGGATTATTTTGATAATATAGTAATCAGACGATTTTTAGTGATCTAAGTAGTACTAAACAGCAAATTAGCGCAAATAAGTAGGGATGTAACGATTCACTCAACTATTTGATTTTGATTTTGGACTAGGAGCTGGGTGATATGGCTGAAAACTGTATCACGATATCAGTGTTTTTTATATCGGTCGATATCGATAATTATTGATATTTTTTTATTACCCATTTAAAATAAGGACCAGGAGAAAAATATATTACATTTAAACATTTTTATTTTAAACTTAACCTTCCTCTGAT
>JAUMHP010000059.1:9709303-9745076 GCA_032361065.1 Enteromius trimaculatus
AGATTGAGGTGTTTTGTTGTTGAATGTATTAATGAACAGAGCAGTAGTCATTTACCCCGACATCTGAGTGACTGAAGGCAGAAGATTAACGTTACGTTTGGTTCTGAAGGGAAGCGCCCCCTTGATCAACCAAAATGCGTTTATGTTCGCTCTAATCATTCATGAACCAGCCTCACCTACAGAAGCAGTGAGTATAATGTCTTTAAATGAATCTTTGCAAATCGCCTTTCCTAATAATGTGCTAATTAGCAATTTTCACTATGAATACAGCTAAAAAAAGATCCTCCGAGAGTGCCTCAGAAAAGAGGGCGGGGTCAGATTTAAAGGGGAAGTGCAAAGAACAGAGTGATTTAAAAAGAGCTGTTTTTGACAGGGTAAAATTAGCGTTTTTTTCACTATCTTTAAGAAATGTTAAAACAAACTATGTTACAAACTTTCCATTACGACTCTAAAGAATCATATTAGCTTGTGGAAAATTGGCTTTGTATGACTCCTTTAAGAAGTGAGTTGAAAGTAAGAAAGTAATATGATTGCTTCTTGTGAACGTGACACATAGAGACCAGAGTTCTTTACCAATGTTCTGTAATCAGCTTACGCCTGAGGACAATCAAGAGCACTTTATTCAGCTCATTGCTGGAATTATGTAACAATCATAGTAATATGTAGCATTCAGAATGCGAATTCAAGATGAAGTGCAGTTAGTTATGCAACAAGCACAAGGTGTACTCATTTAACAAAATAGAGTCGTTTATTGATTCACTGCAGGAGAGATTTATTACCTCAAATTCAATTTATTCTCAGTTATAATTCCTGCTTAGGCTCCACTGTTTATTTTCTAGCTATAGAAACCCACAGGTTGATTAGATTCGGTATCCATTACCCTTTTTGGTAAAGCCGAGGATATGGGCTTGAATCATGCTTTGCTTTCAGCTATAAACCCATTTGATTAATCTCCTTATTTGAAAAGCGAATTTCACAGATGTACATTGTGTAAATATTTAACTGATTTAGAGCTTGATATATGCACCTGGAGCTATACATGTGGCTTTGTTAACATTCCCATGTACTCATTATCTTAAAACATGAAAAAGAAAATGTGGCCAGCCCAGAATATCCTATTTATTCCCGCTCAATAACCTGTTCCATTGTACACCTTATTATAGTTCATTAGAGCTTTTTCTACCGTGTTTTCGATGCCTATGGCCTTTTGGAACTCATTTATTGTGATCCGTGTCTGTCTTTAAAGCTTACTCCAGTGTTTTTCTAAAGCTCCATGTTGTCAGAAGAACATCAGTGAGTAACATCATGACTCAAGGCTTCTGCAACTCCGTAGCGCCTCCATTCACCCCCACTCAGGGCGAATGACATCCATGCCTCATTGTTTATCCCACACCACCCCGTGTTCACATTTCCACATCACTCACTGTGTCTCAATATTTCCATTCTGATGCAATTGAATGAACGATTTACCATCATAATGTACCTGAAAAGTTAACCTGAAAAGGTTTCAATTCAGATTAATTGTTATTGCCGATGGATCATCTGATTTCTATTTATAGACTCCGGATCGCTCCTATCAGTGCGTCCAGGACCGAGAATGGCTCTGGGAGAGGTTGAAAGAGCCTCTGGGATTTCAGAAGCGATGTTCTTTCACTTTTGCTGATGAGTGCGGTTCTGTGAACGTGTGACGATGTCAGTTCAGTGATGTTAAAATGAAGCTCATTTGCAGCGTGTGAAAACGCATGCTGGGGTGTGATGGAGAGCGGAAGGAAGAATAATGAAATCTCTCCTCCTGCTGTAATACTTGCTCACACACACCCACTTAGCAGATCAGTGTGAAAAATGAGTGTCTTATAAGTATGAGGGCTGACCATTGATCTGTGTGTCAACCAAGTGTTAAAAATGATGGCTCTTGAAAGATGTAGAGCAGACTTATAACTAAGCAGAACAAAAACATTATCAAATAACAGTTAATCACTGTAGACAAGAAACATTTTTCATTATCAATGACATCTTGGCTTCGTCCAGTGATTTAGCAGACGTTTCATGTTTTAATTAAAAACACTGAGATCAATATGGTACAATATGATAACAAATATTTGTTAAAACACATACTGAAGTTTGGGGTCATTTTTGAAAGTCTGTTTTGCTTTCAGCAACCAGTTTTCAGTGTCACATGATCTTCAGAAACCATGCTTATGTGATGAACCCAAATATGAGTTGCTTAATGCTTAGGCGTCTTAAAGTCTATATAAGGGGCTGTTTACACAATGTTTTCAGCCAAAAATAGGAAACTTATGTGTTTTGCCTGTTCATTTACATGACAACAACATTTTGGTGACTTTATGCGTGTGCATAGTACATGTTACAGTAGGTATGTAGACATTAGGGGTGTAACGATACGTGTATTTGTACTGAACCGTTCGATACAAGGCTTTCAGTTCAGACTAATACTTTCATATTTGGGGGAAAAAAGAGAGAATAAAGTGTGTAAAATGTTATCAGTGCTACGCTCAACAAGGCAGTGCAAACGACGGGACAGGCAACAAGTGTGAAAAATGTATTTATGTTTGCTTTATCGAAAACATACCGAACTGTGACACCACTGTGCCGTATCGAACGTAACCGTGATTTTTGTGAATGGTAACATCCCTAGTAGACACGCGCAGTACGTGTCGATTTTCACCGTCCGCCCAGACGAAATTTCTCTGTGTTTTCACCGTATTGCTTGTTTGTTCACGTCAGTATGCAAGCTGCTATATTGCTATGAATGAGGAGTAGAGCAACAGTCCATATGATGATTTTAGTGACATACTGTAACTCCCACCCCATAAAGAGCTACTTGTCACTTTACTATTTACTAACAATGTGACAGCGGCAACTACTGGCCTGGCATGTGTAATGCCACATTTATACCAGTTTTCATGTTTATGTATAAACGCAATTGTTTTGAAAACGTTGTGTATACGTGACATTTTTATTTCAAAAGCACAAGGGAAAAACGTCTACTACATCGTTGTCGTGTAAATGTAGCCTAAATCAAAGTTGACCATATTTAATTTCATAATACACATCCCTTGTTTTATAGTGGAATTAATTGATGCACCTTATTCCAAAAACACAATGTTAAATTTAAAATGCATAAAACCTATTACCCACTACTAATTTAATCTCTATAATATTTCTCTTTAAAAAAGTTTAATCATGTCACAGAAGTAAATGGGTTGCGAATGCTTGTCTTTAACGGCGTCCTCAGTTGTGCCTAAGTTAGTATCATTGCTCTCTGACAATCCCGGGTTAAACATAGAAACAATTGAGATAATTGCTAACTTGCAGAGAGTATAAAGCTATAGAGCAAATGTGAAAGGCATGTCAGACTATTTTGTCCTTGAAGAACTTTATAAAAAATGTTTGAGATTGTTTTGAGAGCTCTTGTGATCACAGACATTGTTGAGACCTTGTCTAAAACCAGTAGACAAATTATCTTTTGTCCACTCAAAGGAGTTGTCCACTCAAAAATTTAAATTCTGCTATCACCGCCAGGTTATCTCTATCTTTCCAGCACAATTTAAACCTGCGTATGGTGGTATTAAATGATACAGTGACAGGTCGATTCCAACACTCTGTTCAGCGACTGTAGCGGTCTCACGCAGGTGTGAATTTGACAATGATCCAAAGCATTTCAGAGGTGTGAGGGATGCAGCTCATGTTTACCCTCACTGATGGCACAGACAGATTGTGTTTTTGGTCTCAGAGGAACCTCAGGAGCTTTAGATGATTTATTCCACCAAGCTTAGAGAACTGCATTCAACTCTCACAGGCAGAAGAGCCCCTGAACCTGGGCCAGATAGACTCGTGTACCACCCCCCACAGACAGAGCAACTATAGTGGCCTGGGGTTGCCCACTCTGTTAACCCTCTGGGGTCTGAGGTGATTTTGGGGCCCCTGAGATGTTTTGACATGCTCTGATATTTGTGGTTATTTCAGCTACTACTTTCAGTTATATTACCAACTTGTAATAGTATTTGTGTTCAGCACAAACTGTGCTATAATAAAATGCGACCAAGATGGCTGTACATGTTTGCATTTTTTAGAAAGAAAAAAAAAAAATATTATGCATGCCTAGTAAGTTTTGGGAAAATAAAAGTAGCTGAAATAAGGCCATAAACCCATACTAAGACAGGAAAAGCACACAATACCATAAAGCAGAAGACTTACAGCTCTGTTGGCGATATGTACATAAACCTGCGAGACAAGAGAAAGGAGAAAACAGTGAGATTTTAATGCGTGAGCCCATGTGAGATTTGCGACTTCTCCAAGCAGTCTATGTCTCTTTTTGCCCTCCCTCTTTCTCTCTCACCTGCTCTAGGCTGAGTGTGTGTGTAGATTATTACTGAGAGGAGAGGAGTGTGAACAGCATCTCTCTCCCTCTCTCTCCCTCTCTCTCTGACGCCGAGACTGGTGACTCCTCCACAGTGTTTACTCATAATTCATACGGAGAGATTCCACTCAGCCACACTATGTTTGCCTCCATTTGGTACGCCAAGAAGCTTGGACGCAGACTGCTTCAGAATGCTAGGAAGGCTAAAATGCAGAAGGTAGGTGTGGGAGATTTCCATTTACTCTGCTTAGAGTTCATTCAAAAGAATATGACCTTGTTTGTAGTGCTTTTTAATCGGAATTGATTAGCGACAGGAGGATTGGAAAGAGAGAGGTGGAGGGACATGTATTGGTGTGTGTTCCCGTTTAAGTTTGTTAATGCTAAAAAAAAGCAGTTCAGGAGTTTCTGGTGTGCAAGATTGAGTGCTTCCCTTTTTTTTCCTCCCACAGATCTAATCTTCACCGTCTTATAGTGGGAGTAACATAATGATGTTTTATCCCATTGTCGCTTGCTTTACAAAGCATTAATAATGATCTGTATCGTTCTCATTAAACAGCATAAAATCCTCTTAACCTGCTGTCTTCCTTTTATCGTGGCGTTTACCACGCCATCTGTGAAGTTTAGCAGTCTGTCTCCCTCTTTTTTCTCCCTCTGTCGACTCTCGCAGTCTTGAGATGTTCAGCACTGAATCCAATTTGTCCTAACCTGCTGGAGTTTTAACTATCGGATTCGATTTGACTGTCATTTGTCGTGTTCTATCAGTAATTCACAACCTTTGGTGCCCTTGCTTGAGAAGGTTCCTGTCATCAGCAAGGGTCCTCGTCACTTTTACACTGTTTGAAGAGAAGAGTTGTATACAGTATATGTCAGTGTGGGGTTTGAATGCAACAGGTCGTACCTGCCTAATGCACAAATGCTCAGGGTTTGACTTTTTTTTTTTACTGGTGGCATCTCACAAAAATCTTTCCAGAGCATGTCTATGCCATATTTTATACTGTTATACTTTTATTTTATACTGTACTTAAGTAAATTTTTCAAGTATCTGTACTTTACCGGAGTAGTTTTATTTTTAGCAACTTTTAATTTCACTTGACTACATTCCTAAGCAAAGGATCATACTTTTTTTTCACTACATTTCATAAAACATATCGTTACTTATATATCAAGTGTTCCGAGACGCAGACGAGCGATTCATTAACAAACTGATTCTTTTTAATGAACTTTTTCTATCGGTTCGCAAATCGCACACTAATTGATTCATTCTCGAATTGGAACGATCCGATTGCAGCTGTTCTCGATTCGCCAGCTCACTGATTCAAACGATCCATTCAGAGCGAGTCTCCAGTGAACCGAGCAACTGACGCACGCGACTGAACATTAACATTAACTGAAAATCATATTTTAGGTAAAAAGTACACAGCAGTAAAGGGTGATCTATTTAAGTCCACGGAAATGAATGCAGACTATTGTTTATCAACGGTATACATTTTCTTTAATATTGTTTGGATCAACTATCTGAGTAGACAGATATGAATGTTTATTTATACCCATATACTGAAAATAAGTAGGTCTAAATATTGTTATCTAACATTAGTGCTGATTGTTAGCTAACAAGCTTGCTGGTGCTAATTGTCATTTTTAGATAATGTCTAAATATTTTTTATATATAACATCTGAGGGGAAAAAGAAAGGATTTGATATTCAGGTAACTACAGTAATTAACAGTTGTGTGTACACGTGTGAAGTAATGCCCTCTGGGAGTGTTTACAACAAAAAAATATTTTTTTTTTTTCTTCAAATGTTTATCCTAACTTACTCTCATGTCATATATAACGTTCTGCAAAACAATAGCCTACGCTTCAAAACACCTGTTTCTTACAGGTGAAGATTAGACACTCAAAACTGTTTCAGGTACACTGCAGTGTAAGTTTCACAGTGAACATTACTACATCATGCTCGTGAAAAATCTTAGGTATTTAGAGCAGTAAGATTATGAAAAAAAATGTGCTACATAAAATTAAGTAGACTGTAAAAAATTGCTAAATAAATCTATTAGTACTTTTTTACTACATAAAGTACATAAAAAAACAAGTACTCGAGTAAAATTGAAAAATGAGTACTTTTACTGGTGTAATGTTTTATAGTATGGGTCTGTACTTTTACTCAAGTACTTGATTTGTGTACTTCGACCACCTCTGGATATAGATAATGTTAGAGACAGGTTTGGTAGTAGGTTTAAGGTGTAAGGGATGGGTCAACTGTGTAATTACAGAAAATAATTACAGATGTAACTACATATCGGTACTTTTAAAATAAAAGTACAATGTCAAAACATGTATTTACACAATAAGTGCATTGAATCATATAGTTAAGTTTAATGTAATTACATAGTAGTTAAGGCAACCTAATATAAAGTGGAACCAAAAAGGAAATTACAGTACCGTTCGAAAGTTTGAGCTCGGTGAGATTGTTTAAATGTGTTTTGAAAGTTGCTTATGCTCTCCAAAGCTGAATGTAATTAATCAAAAATACAGTCAAAATTGTGAAATATTATTTTATTATAATAATTATATATTATAAACCTCAACCCAAAGTTTTTAACTGACGGATGAGTCTGCTGCAAAAAAATTACAATAAATGTTTTTGTTAATAAAATGTAAAACAGCACATTAAATGCTACAGTTAGGCCCAATCCCAATTCTATTTCTACCCCTTTGCCTACCCTCGCCGCCCTTCCCCTTGCTCCTTGAAATTAAGTGGAAAGGGGAAGGGTTAAAAATGTTCCCCTAAGAAATGGGACACCACTATTACACTGTTATACGTCATCATCCATTGTCACTAGCTCCTAACGTTACGTCAGAGGACATGCGCCGATGTAATCACCGTTCATTTACATGTACACATATGGCCATAAGCAAAACAATGCATTACCACATGCTGTCAAGTCACCGGGTATATGACATAAAAATATATTTCCTAATATTGTGCAATCTGTGCTATCCGCTAGCAAACTGTAGCGATTTTTTTGCAAACGTTTCTTTACAAAACATCACCGTAAACACAAGACCGATGGTAATATACATATAATGAAAAATTGTCATAAAAATCCTTATTAATGGCAAAAATTACTTACATTTACATGAAATTTCTCTTAGCCCTTCAAACAAAGATTTTTCGGGACTTCACTTCAAACGAATCTAGCCCTACCCCTCTAACCAAAAGAGAATTGAGACACCCCTACATGTGAACGCACCAAACGGAGGGGTAGGGGAAAGTGTAGGGGTAAGGGGAAGAACTTGGATTGGGCCTAATTCACTTTTTTTTTTTTTTTCACTAATGAGAATCCAGATGTTTGGCATTACTTTAGCAAGACTTTTCAGGGATAATTCTTATTTATCTGGAACATAAAGTTGTGATTACCCTCCTTGATCAAGTTTGTGTGTTATGGTGTAAGCTTTGTTTTTCATTTGATCATCCAGCAAACTGCTGCCTAGCAACCTATAACCTACTATTTGCATAAAGGAATCTCCACTCTCTATTTAATGTTCACGCATTTAAACACATATGTTTTCAGTTGCTCAAGCCTCTGAGATGAGGAAGAAGAGGAAGTCACTGAAGTGTCCAAAGGACATATCCCCCCACTTTGGAACTCTACGTCCAAAAGACATGTGGACACCATGAAATTACCTTGAAACCATGTGCATCAGTTAATAGTTCTGAAATATGCTTTACTGTGGCTCTGATGGACAAATCAGTTTTGGAAGTAAAGTGCTTAATTGTCATGAAAAGTTTTGACCTTAATATGTTTTTGATGGTTTCATAAATTTTCCCTCCACCAAAAGCTTTGCTGATTGTATTGATTTTGTTTTGGCAGGAGGGTTTCACACCCTGCTCACCTTCCTGCCCATGTTGGCACAGTTTCAGACTCTCCAGCCGAGGCTTCTGGAACATTGCTGGAGTTCCTTTGAAATTAGTTTTATCTGTCCACAGAGGAACCTTGGTGTGATGTTTCTTGGCGCTGCTGATGTTTGGCCGGTTCTGTGGTTCTGAGGTTTTATGTTCTTGGTCTCTAAGGGAAGATCTATCAACTACAGCAGCAGTTTGGTAGTAATTGAAATTCTTTAATTTGGCAAACTATCATCTGGCTTTGGAGAGTGGCTTTGCATATAATGCTAGAAAGATTGAGACTTTGTATTATGGAAATGTATTAGGTGAAAGTGTGTGCGTTTAGCTTTTGTGCTTGATTTTCCTGTGTATTTTTCTTTTGATTTATGGATCCACAAATAAGCACCTCTCACGCACTTGAATGCTTGGTGCAGGTGCGCTGAACAATTAAAGAAAAAGGTCTTGCGCTCTGCTGTAGCTTTCAAGCTTTCAAAGAAATCCAATCCATGATTTGAGAGTGCCTTCTTTAAGTTTTTTAACCGTATTTCTGTGGTTGATAGTTGTTCGTGGTTGTCTTTTTGCTTTTCTACCTCTGAGGGGGTGTCATGGATAAATTTCAAGGCTTGTGAATGAAATATTTATTGCCTAATCCTTACAAGAAGAAACATCACAACCCTAGGTTGTTCTTGCAAGTTCCTGTAAGGAAATAGGCAGCTGCTAAATGCATAGAACATCTCACTCAACCTTTTTCTTTTTTTTTTTTTTCTCTATCGTGAAAGGTTCAATGACTTTTCTGCCAGAGTTTATAACTCTCAACTTGGATTTGGGGAGCGTTTCATGCTTATTCGTGAACCGCTGATGCGATGCTATCAAATTGAAATGAACCTTTTTCATTATTTGATCAGCGTAAAATGCCTCCTCAGCCAGTTTTTGCATTTGTGAATTACCTCTAAGAAAAGTAATTTATTGAACTGATTTGATGATGGCCTTGGTGTCATACCTTTATCTGCTCTACAGCCTTTATGAGCTCTTCCAAATATAGTGATTTATGAGAATATTTTATTATTATGGTTGTTTTAGGCATTGTTTATGTAGGAGGGAGTCTTTTTTGCCCTTGTGCATTCCATTGCCCTTCATATAAAAGATGTGTGTCTGGGTCAAACCCGGACAGCATGCGCTCTTAGGTCATGTTTCCTGCTTGTGCTCAGACCCATTAAACTTGAGGAACAGGTGAAGGTAGACAGTCTCTATCCTCTTTTTGACCTAGCCACCCCAGCAGCTGCTCTGCCAATGTACTGTACCCACACTTCCAGTATGTCCTCAAGTTATTCTGAGTATCTCTTATTCCAAGTCATCATTTATCCTAAAAGGATTTAGTTGAAATACAAATGACAAACAAACATAAAAATAAAATAAATAAATAAATATCTTCATCATAGTAGTCCACATTACTGTACCATATGACCTCAATAGCCATACAACAGCTTGTGTAAGGAGCAGATTAAAATAATGTTGGCGTTTACTGAAAATTTCTTGACACTTGTGGTCACAATTGATTTTCATTATATGAAACACTGTAGACTTTCTACTTTCTCTGTTTCATAATCTGAAGTTTTTAAAAGACATGATGAAAGAATTTTCATTTTTTAGATGTACTTTCTTTTATATTGAACAAATAAGTGAAAATGAATGGTTAAAAATACAGTCCAAGGCCAAGTTTTTTTCTCTAGTGGGAAGTAATCTCTATTGGATAACTGTGCAGTCAACACAAAACAAAAGATTTTATACTTCATTTAACGTACAGACCAATAGGAAGAATTTCTAAAACAGGTTAAAGTCGAGGTTAGACTTTACAGAAATGTATCTTGAAATCTGAAATACTGAAATAAGAAATTGGTCTGGAAATTGGTTGACAATTAAACTATTGACCCAAGAACCCCCTGTGCTATGGCATTGAAATTAAACCATGATGTAAACACTACAAAAATAACTGTTTTTCTTTTTTAGAACAGAATACAATGTAATACAATGTAAATTTTACATTCCAAAGAAGACAAATTAAAAAAAAAGATGCAATAGAAGTGTATGGAATGTCCGCTTTTAGAAAGAAAAGTAAATGTGTGTGTGTGTGTGTGTGTGTAATAGCAGTTGCACCAATGACAAGCATGCCTTACACTGTATCTATTCCTTAGTAGTTTCAGTGGTGATGAAGTTCTGCTCTAATTCTTTCTGTGAGTACAGTGACTCACATATTTCATGCCGGCCATTGAGGTCTCATGAAAAGTACTGCAAGGTTCAACACATTTTGTCTCGTGTGTGTGGCCCAAAACGTTATTAGATCCAGCTCTGGCTGGAGCCTCCGCCATTTGTCTCCCTCATTTGCCTCTGTAAGGTTTTATCATGCGGCGATGACTTTTTAAAATTGGTTTTCGTGCAGGGGCTGATTTATTTAATGCAACTTTGCTGTCCGCATTGTTCTTCATTCATATTGGAATGTGGCTATAGCCTTTATGCCTGTAAAATGAGGCTTCTACATTAGCAGATTTTTTTTCATGATTAATGTTGCTATTTAGTCATTCAGCGACGTATATGTACAGCATAGAAACTTGGCAGCGGGCCAACATACTTTAAAGATATTGGAGCACAGGAGAAAAAACGTGCACGGTAATTGTTATATATGAAAACTAATAAATTGGCTTTCCTAAATGAATGGGAGAGGTGAGGCGATGTAGGCTTTATCACTATGGAGACATGCTGACATTTGTAATATATGAATAATGTATATGCTTCCTGCAGTGAGAGGCGTTTACAGTATGTATAGGATAACTGTAAATAAGAGGTGTCGTGTGAAGGTGATTCGCTCAGGCTGAGATTTTTCACACCGCACTTGTTCAGTGTTACCTGAAACTGAATTTAGCAGATCGAGTTCAGTATCCTCTTTTATGGTTTTTGTTTGTTCTGAAAGACTCCTTTCATCGCATATGTCATAAGACCAATTTAATGTTGTAACTGGCTTGCGCTATTGTTAGATTCTGTCTCGCTCTCTCTGTACCTGTTCTCTTCTCCAGCAAATTGAGGTGTCTCTTTTCCTTACTCTAGGAGCAGCAAACCCACGAATCATTTCAAGTGTTGCTGATTCAGGCTACAGCCTCTACATTATTGATCATCCTGCCAGAATCTAGTCAAAAGCCTTTTTGCTCTCCAACTAGTTTGAACAAACTCAGATTTGACTTGCATCAGCCTGTGTTAGGGTGTTGACTAGATTTATTATGTCCAGGTTTTAAACTCTGGCTTAAACCAGTCCTGGCGCTGGATTGCATCCCAAATAGGGGATGTTTGCAGTTCCGCTGCGGATTAGGCCACGTGTTTTCCGAGCCAGTCCTGGTGGAGGGATGTATGACAGATGTGGCTTTGTGCCATCACAGGCTCTGCTGTGAGCAGTGATAAGTTTAATCGCAGGAAGTTAGAGATGTCACTTGGTTTAATAGGCAGTGATGGATGAACGTGTCTGCTAGCACATGGGCTGTACACTCAAAGGCCTTGAGAGGTTCAGGTGTTGAGGTTCGCTTTGTATTTTGAGTAGTTTTAAAACCTAGTCGTGCCTTACTGTCTACTACATACATAAACAGTTACCTTTTAAGGCAGCATGAACAGTTTCATGCTACATACATGGTACAAAAGTTCCAAAAGCCTTTCATTTTTAATGATACAGTATGCTGCTTTAAGTTTGTGTATGCATAGCTGTATTTTAGACAATCAATGCGTTCAAAGAAAAGTAAAATTCTAAAATACTTTCCATTTCATTCACTCCATAAGCTCCATTCCCTGCTATAAACAAACCAATGACTATGTTGTTTGCCTCAGAAAACCTTAATTTGCTGAATATTAGTAGTAAGTTAGTAATTTAGTTCTTAAATTTAGATATTTGGTCGCATTAGGAATGTACTGTAGAATATGCTTATGCAGAACATTTTCCAAAATCATTTTAAAAACCAGCTAATAATTTTTCTGCAAACCTTTAGGAACATGCATTATCTTGTAAACGTGTCTAGTGTGCCTTAAAGCACTCTCTAGGTAGGCATTTCATTATGTCTGGGGAAAGAGCTGTAGCGTTGCAGCATAAAGGCAGGATGTTGGCTCATTTTAGAGGAGGACAGTAAAACTAGTTAGTCCCACATTGTTTGTGTCATTGTCTCTCCCTTTCTCCACCTCTTTTTTTGTGCAAAAGAGTGTGCATTGTTTAAGTGTTCTCCAGAGCTGCAGAGTTAGAAGAACTTAATTAGCACTGCCTTAATGAACATCATGAGAACATTACAATGACATTAGCAGGCAGAATGGACAGATCATAAAGGGCTGGACTAAAAACAACCCTCTTTTTCTGGCTTATCGCTAAATGATAAGACTCTAAGCGTATTCAGATTGTCTGCAACTATACTGTATTGTTGGGGATTTTTTATGGAGTACATCTTGTCATTGCTAGCTTCAGCTAACCTTTAGCAAGTTCATGCAAATACTTTTTATATCTTCAAGGACATTGGAGAAGATGGAGGGTGGACCTTGAGTGTTGCCTTTTTTTAATTTACTGATGAACCATGCACAACAAAACCAGAGACATTTGTGTTTTCAAATCGTTTTAATTTTAATTTACTGAATATAAAATGTTCTAAATTGGACAGCTCAGATTCATCACTCTATGTCAGGATGAATGCTTCATTTAACTCTTAATTAGGAGAACAAATTGTCTGACATTTTCTGATTCAGGAGGGGGAATTGCTGCGCATGTCTTGAGATGGATCTGACAGGTGAATTGGGCCGCTCTTCGCTCTGAAATAAGACTGTTAATATTAGGATGGCTTTCACTAACACAAACCATTTCCCCCCGGGCTTATGGCTGGAGCACGTCCCTGTCGACCAGCAGACAAGCTGTCAGCGACTGACAGTCTATTCCCACAGCACGAATGCTTGAAGAGGCCGAATTGCAGAAACCGTAACACTGGCTAGAAGATCCAACACCACTACTGATACCATTTAAAGTTGAACTTTAAGTAAACTGTAACGATAAGGATAGACAGGGACAAGCGGATCCAAATGCAGGCTTTATTATAACTCTAGGTTGAGACAGGCAGGGTCGAAACAACGGTGATCAGGAATTGGAGAGGCAAACACAAGAATAATCCGATAGGCAGAGCAGGGGTCAGGCGAACAGAATCCAGGAGGGGCAGAGACAAAGGCAATAATTCGAGGAAGGCTGAGTAAGTAACAGTAAATCCACACAGAAAACACAGGAAAGGCTTACAGAGGGGTGAACCACAATAATCGGCAAAGACCTGAACACAAACAACTCTTTAAATACACGTGAAAACGAGATGATGAGGGAGGAGGAGCTATTCAAAAACCATAGTGGCAAATAAGCTGGCTGGAGACATAACTGAATAGGCAAGGACACATCAAAATAAAAGTCCACACAACACTAAACAAGGAAAACACTGACCAGTAATGAAAGTACTGTCTCTATAGTAAATGTTCATAGTAAAAATAATACCTTGGTAGTTTTTGTACCTGCCTTGATGTTGGTTTATTTTATTATTAACGGTTTAATTACTGTGTCACATAAAATAGCTAAATCATTTCTGTTGTTTTTATATGACGATTTAATCCGTTTGTAAGATTAATGATGTGAAGTTCTAGTGATGTATATTTAGTGGAGAAAAAAAAAAGATCTCATTAGTTGCTCCGCTGGTTTATAGATCTAAAGGAAAGAAGTTTATGTGTAGGTGGGAATGTGTGTGTGTGTGCCATCAAACAGCTCACCATTACCTGGAGCGAACCCAGACATAAGCATGTAATTTCACCGTTCTGCAATCTGCACTGTAGATTTATTATTTTCTTAGTTCTGGTCCTGAGATCAGACCATTTAGATTCCAAGCCTCAGATGAGACAAGTCTTACGCTGCTATCCACACATATCTTTCCCAGCTATTAACCTTCACGACTCATGTGTGTTTGTAAACTAATAAGCAATAAGACATGAAAGAAAAGATGGTTTAGTACTCACATGCCATTTTCAGCCGCTTTCTGTGTGCATGCTGCTGTTGTGTGCTCAAATATTTGTAAATCTGATTTAGATTAAGCTTTAAAATGCACGTTTTTAGTGCGATAGACATGATAATCAAAATTAAACACGTTTTTTAGATACGAGCTGTAAAGGCACAGGCCTATTACAGAAAAGGTGCGGGGAGCAACAGCTCATTTGCATTTAAAGAGGCACGCACAAGAACAGCACTCGAAATATGCATTTTCAAACAAATGTGACACATACTGTAATCTGTAGGCTTTTTGGAGTTCTCTCCCTCGCATTCTAGGGACTTATATTACATATTGTAAAAAGGGGTCTCCTTTGACAGCCTCGGATAAGAATGGACATATGCATTTTAGTTAATTTTAAGAGTCAAACAGTAATATCAGACTGTGGGATACCTGTTTAAAAGGTGTGGTGGTTAAAATATTTACTCTGTACAGTTTTAAATGCAGAAACATCGACTGTAAAAGTGAACCGTTCTGAAACTAGTTTAAATTTTTGTTGTTTTTTTTCATTGGATTTAAAAATGTGTATGCTGTTTTAAGGTGATTATGAACTATCATTTTGACTATGATTGGCCACAATTTTAATCAAAAGACTAGTATCTCTTATGATGTTCAAAGATCTTTTGATGGCTTTAGATGTATTCTGAGCAGGTACCTTGATCATCACACGGCACTCTGAGTTCTGTATTTTTATTAATTACCCTGAAATTTGTAATGCATATGGATCATTAGTTCATCTCCAGGCAACAAAAACACCATCTATTTATATGAGTGGATGTATGTCTGTGCTTCGACAGCATATCTTCTATTTCAAAACTTTCTCTTTATTTTTTTTTTCACTTTTGTCTCTCATACACTATAATATTTGGATTTGATCTCTTCTTCTATCACTTCATGACTTCTCTCTCTGTCTGTCTCTCCGGGAAGCCTTACAAGATGCGCAGGTTAAAACTTATGTATAATAGATGGAGCTCTCGGCTGCAGGTAACAGATGGGGGGAGTTTTGAGTTATGGATTTCAAAATGTCATATTGTTGATACACAGAGCAGGATGGATATAAACACGAGCGGAGAGAGAGATGGGTAAGGATAGGTTTTTGAGATGAGTGCTGGCCCATATCTAGAGTGCCTTGTTTAAAGGTCTGTTTTTCTGTCTTGTTCTTTGTGTATGGTAGTCACGAGGAAACCCGATGCATGTTCTCATTCTTGCCTGTCCAACTTTATCCACCGACCCCAAGGGAAAGAGAGAGAGACAGAAAAACATTGAGACAGGGCTGGTTTATCTGTAGCTGACCAGGGGTTGGATAATCCAACTCCACACAATGAATGTGAGCAGAGCTCTTTTGACCCAATCAAACTCTGGGTATGTTTCTGTTCTTGTTAATGCGATACAAACACCAATTTTAACACTGCAACACACGCCTGTGACACAGACGTCAAAACCACCAGTGCACGACACAACTGTAAAATAAAAAAGCATCAGAAAAAGCAGTTTATACATTCTAATAACAGACTATTGCTCCAATTATACACACTTTCGTTCCTGTCAGCTGTTAATACAGTTTTCACTCTTCACTTTTTCCAGTAGTAATATCAAATAATTATTTACTTAGTTTCCTTCTTATTCATTTTTAATGAAAATTCCCAGCACATCTATAATGTTCCGTGTCATTCTGGGATTTCCACACAGTAAATTGAAAATGGATTGTTTGTTTATTTATTTATTTTTCTGTAACGCTTTAGAATAGATCACACTTATTAACTATTAAATAAATTCCTAATTTGCTGCTCATTAATAGTTAGTAAGGTAGTTGTTAAGTTTAAGTTTTGGGTAGGATTAGAGATGTAGAATAAGGCATTAATATGTGCTTAATTAGCACTAATAAATAGCTATTATTCTAGTAATAAGCAACTAATAGGTGTATCAGTAAAAAAAGTTTTTCAATATTACCTGTTTAACATCTAATAATGAAACCTTATGGTTAATTTTCCTATTTTAGGAATGAAAATGAGTAAAACTATAACTTTATAGAAGGTGATTTTCATTAAAAAATAGTAAGGTTTAGTCTTTAGGTTTTAATAACAAAAAAAAAAAAACATAAATACTGCCTGAAAAACTCATTAATTGTCTATGCTCATATTAATATTTAGATTTGTATACAACACAGTCACATCCCTTGATTGAGTCATGTACTGTACATCTCATCGCATTTCTTTTTCACTCGTTCAGAAAGACCAGGCTGCGATTGCTATAATGATCAAGCAGCCGTCAGACCATTTCCTCTGCGAACCTGATTAGCCGTTTGTCGTCATTTAGTGACATTTAGTGCTGTAATCAGAGAGATAACACATTTAGCCTGTCTATTCTGGGATTTCCCATCATCCCTCTTTGTCTGATTTGGCAGCATGGAGCCCAGGACATGGTTAATTGCTGTTTTTGCGCTTTGCACGTTTAATTTTCCTTTCACACTCAACATCCTGTAATACGCGTTTAAGCCTGCTGTGGCGTTTCCAGTGTGGTGAATTTAGGTTTGGCTCATGTCTGCTCCTGATAAACATCACCGCGTATGGATGTGTGCTTGTGTTTGTCGGCTCCATTATTGATTGGCTGTAATCTGGCAGTGGCCACTCAGTGGAGTGATGTTCCCCTAGGCTTTAATTATATCCACATGTGATTTGCATCTCAGTGCTGCCCCTCGCTAATCTCATCTACCTCCCCTCCGCCGCCCCATCACCCCCTGGATTTATTGAGTTTGTGTCACTCTCTGACACTTTTTTACCTCCCTACCCCACCCAGAAAAAAGTCCAACTAAGCGTCAGTTAGCTTAGCCTACCGTAGCACAGGCCACAGTCAGAAAGATCCATCTCAGCTATTCCGCTCACATACTCCGTCCCCCCGATGGAAGGAGAGACTCATCCAAGGATGAACAGACTTCTGGGACCGATGCTGTCTTCTCGAGCAGCACAATGATTTGTTTGAGAGTTAACGCCTGTCTGAGCCTGGAGTTCTAACCATCCTCTGCACAGCCAGAGCCACTGGATTTGGCTTCTGATATCTGACCGACTTTCGGTTTTCTAAAGAATCAATGGATTTGTTTGTTTATTAGCCAAAAGCGCTAAAAAGTCCCTTTTTTGTGGTTTGGCTCCACTGGGCTGTGGATATGTACATTGTATTGGTGTTAGGGTGACCTTGTCGCGAAGCTCTCCATTGATTGGGTGCATTCGAAAAGCTTTGACAGAGGCTTTTGTGGAAGTTTGCACATTGTCCAGCATTGCTGGGCGAGCTGCCATCCGCCATGAGCTACATGCTTGTGAATAATGGCCTTTTTCGGGAGAAGTTCCACAGAGGAAGCGCGCCCAACCTTCTCGCCCCTCCTCAAGTTGAATCTTTACGACCGCTGCATAAACGTCTCAGCATGGAGGCCCTGAAGAGCAAAGCTCCCGACTTGGGGCCGATTAAATGGCCGTCGATCGTCACCATCTGTAAATGGAAGCAAAGTCTGACTGAGAGACTTCTAAAGAGACACCGAAGGAGTTGCAGTCAGGTTAGCAGCTCTTTATTTAGTTTAACCTTCAAGTTAGACCAGCAGCCGAATCTTTTAGCCAGTGTCCCAGACAATAAAAGACTGAATGGTTTATAAAAACAGACCACTTAAGAATAATAATTGCTCACAATTCTCCATAGATCCTTTTAACCGCCTTCTTGCTTTTGTTAGATAATGCTATTTTAAGTTCTCTTGTCTCTCTGGTGGATTTAGCTGCTCTTCCAGTTTTTATTGAACCATTGAACTGGTTTCATAATTTCTGAAGTTGATTACACAGGCCTGGCTCTCGACCAAAAGCGGTCCATGCATTAGCCTTTGAAACATCACTCACAGACGCTGCCAGCACTCAGAGACATATTCAATGGAAAAGAGACTAATGAAACAAATCAATGTAATAGCTGTCTTCTGTCTTTAGAAGGATGCCAGAGGTGTTAAAACAATTTAAGGTTGGACATGCAGCCTGAAGGCATATTTTAGACACAAAATGCTCAGGAAATGTTATGCAGTGTAGACAGTGTGACGGGTTTGTGTTAGGCTGGTTGTGCTAATGCAAAATTGCTCTTTCTACTCTTGCAGTTTGTGTTATTATTTTTCAAAGTCAGCAAAATTAACAGAAAAGCTTTCATTGGACTGAGCTATATTTAGGGACCACCAGCATATAATAGAGATTTGTGGCGTCAAGTAACATCCTAGCAACCACATAATGACACACTAAGAGGCTCTTATTTTATATTGGTGGTGAGCACTGCATGGTCAAGCACTTGCTTTTTTTTTTTCAGGAAACAAAGATGAGTTGATACACTGTAAATAAAGTATTGTTGCGGTACAAGTTGATGAGATGGAATGAATGAGAGGACATTAAGTCCCTGGTGGAAAGGGGCAAGCCACTGGGGAGTTGAAACTGTCTTTAAGGAGCTGAAACACTGTCTTTTAGTGAACACTAATGGTGATTATTAAGGTGCTTGTGGTGCTTAATGCAATGGCCATAGGCTAGGTTCACAGAATCTCTTCTTGGATCAAACAAAAAGCTATTTCTCCAAAGTAAGTTTTGGCACTGCCTCTTTATCTGCAGAGCTAACCTCTCTGCCCCTTGCATTAAATTATAATCACTCCCCTGTTTAACTTTCCACTCTTTAAAATCTCCCTCTGCTCCTGGGTTCCATGCACTCCTCCGTAATTCAATTAGCTAAACCCAAGAGGAAGTTCTCATAACTTCCAACACTTTTTATTCCATAATTCAGTGAACTGGTGTGGTTGGTAAATCTGAGGCCAGGTCAGCGGTATAATATCTGACAGTTATTTTGGCAGACTTTAGTGCTCCTACAAGCTTGTATTCCGCAAGCTCAGATTTACTTTTTTTTCCCACACTGAAAATATTTGGTTAAATATTTTATGTTCAAATAAATATTTTGGGTTTTGGGAATCAATAATAAAATGTATTATTAATATTATTATTTATATACTATTGTAGTTTTAATTTATATTTTACATTTTTTTTTTTTTAATTAAATTTAATATTATTTTCTCTTTATGTTTATTTGGCTTCTTTTTTCTATAGTAGTTGCAAAGGCAGCATATAATACTTTTATTTTTATTAATTGTATTTCAATTTATGAAAACTAAAATCACAACAAAAATTGCTACAGTAGTTCAGCAGTGGGCTTGGGCTTAATAGACTAGATGACTCTAATGACTTCTTTAACTTTGAACACGTCCTATATGTTTAGCATTCACTAAACACTGACCAAAGTTTGTCACTTCAGTTGATAACTGTCAGACTCTGTCCAACTTTACAATAACAATGAGTTAAACCAGTACTTTAAACATGCACACACGCAGCAGCAGTATCCTTGCCTTTAATGGACATGAACTGAGCATGTCTTCAACTGGCAAATGGCTGTAGCTCTGAGCAGTTCTGAGACACAGCGGCTGCAACATTACTTTGAAATCATTCACTTTTCATCTGAAGTAGACACTCAGGACAAAGCTTTCAGCAGAGCTACTTGTTTTATCCATCATAGGAGCTAGAGAAAATTGTTTTGTGTGTGTGTGTGTGTGTGCGAAATCATTTTTGATGTGCCAGTATCAATCCGAGTTATGAGGCTGATTTTGTAGCCACATGTCCAGTTTCTTATCTTGTGCCCCACCCTGTGGTGGTAAATGTGAACTACAACAACAGCACACTGCACAACCAGACACCCAGAACATTGTTTTGCCTTTGGCCCTATAAGATATATTATATAGTTTTTTGTTTCGTATTGCTTTGCTTTTATTTGCCTTTTTTGGCATATTACCAACTTCCTGCTATGGTAGTAAAATAACATAATGGAGTTTTTTATGATACAAAAAACTTCTCAGGAAATATGTAAAGGTCTTTCGGTGCTTATTTTCTTTAACACTTTTTCCCCAACAAGCCTGTTTTGTTACCTAAGGTCCAGCATGTGGCTGTCAGACTCTATGTTGACTCTCTCTGTATCCTCTCTCTAAGGTAAAAGAGAGGCTCTGGACCATAATGGCTTTCACTGAAGCAATAAATGACCTGTCACACACTGACAGGACCAATCAACCACTTAAACTCTGCCCTGCGACGTGAGTTTGGATTTTTTTGTGTGGACCTTGCAGTGTGGCAGTTCTTGTCTCATCATATGTGTGGGTTTTTTACTGTTTTGGAAGAACAGGAAGAAAGAGTTGAATTTTGAGAGCAGTGTGAAACACAGTAAGAGAGAGGGAAGGAGTGAAGAGGATCTCTAAGTTCTTGTGAGAATTTAGACACGTGGTAGCCTGAGTACTTCTCTTGTATTAAGAGCCGCATGAGAGAGGGGGCTTTTAATTAAGCCTGATCCCAGACACTCCCAGTGCCTGCAGTGCGAAGGATCAAGCCAAGTATTTTGTCATTCCTTGTGCCGCTTTAACAGCTTTTTTGCTTTCTTACATACACAGTGTCCAAAATATAGCTTTGCCAAATGCAGAATGCAACTTGGATTTGGTGAGTAAATGGTACAATGGCAAGACTTGGCATTTAGCCTATAACTTTATTACAGTGGGAGCTGCAACATGACGTGGTCCTCACAGATGTAAGTGACATGCAGCATTTAAATCCAAGACAAGCTGTTCTAAATATAACATTTGTTGTGATTCATACATTGTCTAATGACTTCTTTAATCTAGGATGGACAAAAACATGTCACAAATGCACAAATAAATAAAAATAATAATAATAATACAAATTAAATAATTTTAATTTAATTATAATATTTTTAAAATAGATTTTTTTTTTTTGATGATAGTGTTTATATTAGTGCTGTCAAGCGATTAATAGCACCCCAAAATAAGTTTTTGTTTAGATAATATAAACAAATATTGTTTGTACTGTGTATGTTTATTATGTATATATAAACACAAACACATGCATGTATATGCACATGTATTATGTTACATAAGTATATATATATATATATATATATAGTATGTGTGTCTTTGTAAATTATTTAAATAATAAATATACACAGTACACACATACAAATGAACAAAAACTATGAACTTATGTGAATGAGCAGTGCTGCTGTCTGTGGGAAAATGTGTCGACTAAGTTGGCTTGTCATGTGCTGGTTGTTTTCAGTGTGTATGACACATCCAGCAATTTTTGTGTTAATATTACGTCCACATAGGTGCCATGTTCCCTCGCCCTTGTGAGTGTAGCTGCTTGAGTGGGCCCTGCGACGTGAGTGAATGTCAGGGCTGACCACCTGTCACTTGATGGTCTGTCTGTTGAAAGGTGGGAAAATTAATTTGACAGCATCTTATGACATTTTCAACAGTATTATGCAAGGGTTTATCTCGGTGACGTTGTATCACAGCTTGCTGGCATCCATGACTAGCATTTGGCAGTGACACATGGCATACAACTCACACACACACACATCCTGAGGCTGTCATCATTTCAGCCATTGACAGTGATAAGTGGTGTTTGTCATCACGTTAAAAGTGTGATAGAAAATGCACAACACTTGTGGGAATTAGAAATGGCTGACATTTTCTCACTGGATGATTTAGCTGCTTTTTAACTGACTTTTCTCACACATTTTCAAGTATACATTATTCATGTGTTTTAATCTTAGCCTTTTTAGCTATGAGGTACTACTATTTATTGTTGTAGTAGCTTTAAATTTGATCACTTGGCTTTAGAGGACATGAAATATGGCACACAAGTCATATGGACTGCTTTTTGATTAAATTATAGCCCATTTTGAAAAAAATCCTGGCCACTTTTTTTCCATACACTAAACGTTTTTAAACATTTTTGATAACATGCCTTCACTATCATTTCTATACCATACATTCACATCCTGCTAAAACCCGTTAGACGAGCTCAATGGTGCTTGTGTGCCCTGCAGGTGGGATATAAAATGTCACAAGAATTTAATTGGAATGTGGGAGGAAAGAAACCTGCTTAATTGTAGGTTCAGATGAATTGAACGCTCCATCGGGATTGTTAATTATACAAAATACTGTATGATTAACTGGCATTTAGACACTGCTTACACAACCACACGTTCTGAACAAATCAATAAAGCCTTCATCACCAACCTCCAGTGTGTTTTATTCATTTGTATCTAAGCTCACCCCCAGATGGGAGACACTGTGAGAGAGGATTACTAAAACGGAATGAATAACCACACAGCTAAAAGACTGAACCCTAAACAAATATGAAGCACTGCTAATGCTTCTGTGAAGCTGTACTGTGTGCTAGTAGCCAGTAGGTGGGGTTAATGCACACTGGTTGAGCAGATAGTCAGTACAGCACTCTGGGATTGATTCCGATGGAGCTGGATGGTTTAACTTAAGCAGTTAAGCATCAGTTGCTGAGCATAAAGCCCCTTGTTTTGATTAAATGTGACTAGGTTGGTTAAAAATAGAAATCTTATTGAATTAATGAGGTTCAGTGATCCACAAGCTACAGGCTATAGCTCTGCTGTTCCTTGCACAGTTTTGTGTCTGCTGTTGAATTATGGATTACAAAATTGCGTTTATTTTTGTTTAGTACATTCTCAAAATGCAAATAACGGCAGTCTGCTGAATTAATTATCTTTTGAAATGCCTGATACAGGTTGCATGTCTGTATAATGTCTTATTAATTATTATAATTAATAGTTATAATAAGAAGAATTAATTAATTGTTATGGTTAATTTATTAATTGTTTTCATTGTTAATATTAATTTTAATTTATTTATGATTACAAATGCAGTTTTGCCTCTAAAAATGTTCCTAAAAATTGATTAAAAAAAAGAATTAAGTCATTGTTAGTAATATGCACATTTAAAATATTTATTATTGTTTCATTATTTTGTATCTATTATTTTGTGTCTATTATTGTTGTTTTTCATTTCATGAATTAATTTAAATCATTATAATAATTAATGTTGTTATTAATTGTTTATTACTAATTATTATTTATATATTAATTCAAATGGAGTTTTACTTCTAAAGCTGTCACTGAAAAACTCATTATTTTTATAATAATTATTATTATTCAAATAATTTAATAGTTTATATGTACTTATAAAGGACTTTGCATTACCAACTATTAATAACCAGCAAAATGTGTGGTTAATAGCTGCTGGGTAATGTTTTACTGTGAAGTCCATACCGTTCAAGGCTCTGAAAAAGTCTGCATTGCGGGCACAAAAGTGGTGTTCGTGAGTGCCCTTCTGAGACTAAAGTGACAAATGGGACACTCTTTGGGCTTTTCGACTTTTCTGACATACATCAGCAAAGGCCAAAAGACTGCAGGTCCATTAATGGGACAGAGCCACTGATGTGCCAGTTTGCTGCATTGCTTGATAACCTTAAAAAGCAAAGCGTTCAGCTACAGTAACTGTGTTGAAGTTTGGTTACTATTATGCTTAATGTAACTTTTTATTGAATGTTTGGTTTCTTTTATAATACTGCAATTGCTGTTGCATTGTTAAAAGGAGTAAACCACTCTTCTAATGATTTTTCAAATGCTAAAGAGGGTTTAGAACACTTATTAGTTTAATTTGTACTGTTTATGCATTTCTGTCTGCCTTCGGGCTATGTGGCTTATATCTCTGCGTAGCTGTTAGCTTTTCGTGTAGTTTAAGCTTGCTGCAAGAGATCATTTGAATGATTTTATCATGTTGAAAAAGTGCAGCTGTCAGTTAGACATCCGTCTGTCTGATCAAGGGGGGTTTGGGGTGAAGACGACTCAGTCCCCAGCTGTTCCGGGTTTGATTGCTTCTGCCTTGAGCAGAGATGCTGTCAAGACACACCGCCAGTTGAATCATCAATTGACAGAGCTTTCTCACACACACACTCGTCTACCTCTCTTTCTTTTCTTATTCCCTCTCGTGCTCCATTTCTCACTGTCTTCCTGTTGTTGCCTAACTAAAACATGCCTAGCGACTACAAGTAGCCAGCTTTCTCTCTCATGCACCCTCTCTCTGACGCACACACACACACACAGAGTCCTCTCACTGGCTCTCTCACTGTCGAGAGCACACTGCTCAGATACCGCCCAGAGGAGTGCCGCTCTCCACAGCTGCGTCCTCTGCTGCCGCCGCCCGCACCCGAATGCAAACTCAGAGACTGGGAGGTGAACCGCACAGGGCGAGAGGAGGAGAGGAACACGCATTGGGGATGACTGCTTACCTGAGCAAGCAGCAGAGCTGTTGTGTGGAGATGCACGGCCGTGTGGGAGATCGTGGAGGGGGCGAGACGCCCTGCTCTTGCAGCTGGCAGCACGAACCTCAGCACGGATACAACTACCAGCCCTCGCCCTCTGCGTCCATGTCCACCCTGCCCCGTCAGAGGGCCAAACTCACAGCTTCACGCTCTGAGAGCTCCTGGAGGAGTCCAAGCCGCGGCGCACTCCGGGCCAAAGGGGGGAGCTGCGATCTGTGGACGGAGTGCGGCTGTCATCCACACAGCTGGCACGAGCCGTACCAGGTAACTGCTGCCATCTGGGATAGGTACCAGGGAGGTGAGGGCACAGGTGCATTGTGGGAGGTTGGATATGAGGGCTAGAAGTAGTGAGAAGAGTTGGGTTAAGTTGTTAAGGGTTTGAAAAATCTTTGTAAAGTTGTGGAAACTGCTGAAAATCGTAGAAACTGAATAGAATTTAATGTTTGGGGTCAATATGTGCAGGAATAAATTTCATTGTATAATATAGTAAAATATTGTAAAAATTGGTTCCTTGCCGCTGTTGCTTGCCTAGTTGAGGACACATAATTTCCAGCAATTATCGTTGATTTGATTGCACAGATACTACTGAGCTGCACAATGACGTCTCTGAATTCAATAATGAAATTGAATTTAACTGAAAAGTTAACGTGTGAGCGTTAAGGTTTAATCTTTATCCAGTATTTATCACAAACTGAAAAGTCTTGAAAACTGTAAAATGCTAGCTTTATCATAAATACTCTGCTTTTGAATGAAGGTGGTTGTGGAATATTTGGTATCAGAGTTTATTAAAAGTGTAATGATTGTTGTATGTGTAGCTGTAGCTGCAAGGAAGTGTGCTCTTCTAAGTGCGTTTTGCTCTTTTATAAGCACGTATTATCACCGGAGCCCCTGTTCTGACATGCTTGTTGTTCTTGTCGCTGTGTGTGCTGATATCACTTTGTATCGCATGAACAGTTCTACACAACATGGCTCTTAGTTCACAAATACTACAGCAGTGATGATAACGTAATCTGTTTGTTCATGAGCGAGAGAAACGCCTTGAATCAGGCCAATGCATCACACCCCTTGAGTGTGCTAACACAGCTGGACGCTGCACTCTGAAGACCCTCTGTTTATGTGTGTGTGTGTACTCTCCTCTTGCAGTACTGATCAGTGTTTAAACTCCAGGATTATCTAGTTGAACAGAAGTGTAGCTCTGAGTTGGTACTTCCTGCGTAAGTCATTCAGTGCATGTGACACTTTTGCTCCGCCCGCTGATTGGTAAATTATCATTTCGTTTGTTTTGACCCATTTCTCAGCTGAAGAGGATGTCAGAACCAGTATAGGTGGAATTTAACACTGAAATAAGAAAATGGATCAAGTGATTGATAATGTGATGGCAGACAGAGGAAGGCTTGGAAGAAATGACCATGTGGCTTCACATCCATCACCTGTCTCTATACGAAAATACACCTCCACACTTCTCATCTCTGGTGGTCAGTGATATATATGGCTATGTGCAAACTGAGAGTGGTTTTCAATCACAATTCAGCTCAAACCATTGACTGGAAAAGGTTAAAGATTTCTGATCAGAGAAGGTCATCAAGAGATGCTATTAGCCAGTTGTCTCTCTGTAGGACCAATGGCAAATAAATGTATTAACAGTTAAAGCTTGTTTATTTATTTATTGTCTGTGTATGTATACCAGCGTACATTAATTTGTGTGTGTATATATATATATATATAAGTAAATCTCTACATTAATGCCATTTTTCTTAATAATATTCATTTGATTTAAACAAGAAATTACATTAGCTTGTAAATTTTTGTGTGGGTATTTTTTTTGTTTTAAATAAATCAATAATTAAATATTACTATTTAAAAGACATTCTTATGATGGCAAAACTGAATTTTCAGCAACCATTACTTCATTCTTCAGTTATTTTTGAACATTTTTTATTATTATCAACATTGAAAACCGCTTTTACTGTCTTTACTGCATCCGGGCTGAATAAAACTATCACTAAAAAAAAAATAAAATAACATGATATGCCTGCTGGTGTGTTTGTACAGTATATGCATCAGTCCTCTGTAGTCTGCTGCTCTTTGGTTACTCTGGTTTGAGTTGCTGTCTCTATGGTGTTCAGTTCTTAAGGCTGTTGTTGTTGACTTTTTCTTCTTGTGCATTATTGACGGTGGTGTGGTAGCTCTATGTATAGTTTCTGTGGCCTGAATTATTGAGAGCCGTAAAGTGGGACAAGAGCAGAGGCACTGAACGCCATTGCAGGACCTCTTTAAGCAGCACATAACACATCTGCAGACCAATCATTATTTATCATCATCTTTAACACTGGATAAGCAAATCGTTAACTATGTCATTTGCAGTCACTTTCTCTACTGCGATATATAATACTATTTGCTGTCACGCTGTTTTCCAAAGGCAAAATGACCAGTATACTGTAGATATTTATCTTCATTCACTTCTATTTTTAAATGCTCCTGACTAGTCCTTTTGTTTCACTAAAGGGTATTTTTCATTTGGTAATCTGAAATAGTGCATATTGAATTAGGAATGTTTGATGAGTAGATTAACCGAAGCCTCTATGCAATTTTATTCAGTTCTCACAGATAAGGTGAATTGCTGTCATTGATAAGGACAACAGTAGTTATTCCATTGTGATTATTAACACACAATTAAATTTAGCATTGATGGGGTTCCTAGATAAGCCACACTGTATTAATCATGCTTTGCCCGAATTGCATTACGTGCATTTTTGATACAAAAAGCCTGTTTGAATCTCGCAAGCATCTGAAAGACAAGTCTCGAAAGACCCCCACTGGCTAGAAAAGTATTGGAGAAGTCTGACGTGATGTATTAAGTTACGTAAAGTGGCATAAACTCTGGGTTTAAACCCAAGCACTTTCTTGATCTAGTATTAGCCTGCACCTTACCTGCCCTAAACTGCTGATGAGTTAAAAACAGACACTTCTGCGTACCAACTCTGCAGAGGCATGAAGATGCTTGAAGCAGAAAGTCTGCCCCAGTTTGGCTCCACAATAAGCCCTTAAGATGTTTGTGTTCGTGCTCCCTTTACCAAACACTGCAGAGCTGGTCTGCTTTACACCATACACACACACACACACTTCTTATATTAAATGTGGATTCAGACACAGCATCTTATTTATTTCTTGCATCTTTAGCCTTAAAAAACTATATGCTGATACTGTACCATTTTTAATGTGCACGCAAATAATTGTTATCCCCTAATGTTGATTGAGAGCTGTGTTTGCAGTGGATTATGTAATGCCATCACCTCTGTGCTCAGCTGGGCCACGTGAGCACTTGCTGGCTGAAAGAGGCCGGTCGTGCTCTGCATCAGTGCATTTGCAAGCACTTCCACACAGATAACGCTGGGAAAACGGGCAACAGCCACTTCAGCCGATTGTGTCTAGAGAGTGAATTAATGAACAAATCAACAAAGAGTCTGTGTTCCTGTTGAAGCGCTTTTTCTAACCAGATGTATTCAGATTTGTTACATTTTGTCCAGCTAGGGTTTTAACGGAGCACTGGCTGTTTTGCAGTGTGCTTTTACATTGAGAATAGATGCTGTCTGTGTACTTTGAGCTTTTATGTTTTCTGTATAGCAATGCTCTAGTCCCCTCTCAATGTCTACAGTCTAGTTCTCATTAGCTCTAGAATTGAGACGAAGTGACTTTTTAGTCCAGCAACCCACTGCCCTTCCCGCAGCATTGCCATTTCAGTTTGCTTTAAGTCAAACTAAGCAATGAAGAAACCCATTTTCGGTGGAAATATGCAAGTTTGTAGGTTTTGGGCGCTGCTCTTTTATTTCACGCTATCAAGATATCTCCATGATATTACAATCTGTATATAGATCAGTGTGCAATGATACCACCACAGTGCTGTATTGTACTGATTACTTCCTGAAAGAACAAAATAAGCACTACCTATCACTATCAAGGGATCTTAAATTACTCTGAACTGTATTCAGTTTCAGTGTGAGGTCACCAAATACTCCAAAGCCTCATAAAAACAAAATGACTCATCATTTCTCAGTGCCCTCTTTGATCTTCAGTGATAATCCGTTAGGTACCTGAATTAAGTTTTAGGTGTGCTGTTTTTATGTTTATCTCTGCCGAAAAAGTTCATAGACACCTACATTCATAGAGTTAATATCACACTGTCTGACAGAGTGCTGATGAACTTGTGGGTGTTTGATGTTAATCTAAAATAAATCTGCATATAATTTGCATATTGATGAATGCAGTCATATTTATTTATAATAGCACCTAGCAGGAGCATGCAATGTTTTAACAATGACAGATTCGAATTTAAATATGGCTATAGCATTATAGAGCATTACTATATTCTTGATCATTTATTAGAAATTTAAATCTGCATGTGCAAGAGCTGTCTTCACACTTATGACTAGTAGTTTAGCAATGTCATCGTAGCTGAAAATTGGACTCATCTTTCTGAGTGTATGTGTCTCAGAGGATGGCCTCTTTATGACTCACTTTCTGAAATAGCCAATATTGCTCTTTGTCATCCAGGGAGACATTAAACTTAGCTTTTGCTCATTTACGTTCAGTTTGCTTTTTATTTCTGACCATTAAACTGTCATATTTTGAGATAACGCTGCAATTATCTCTTTTAATCTCTTTAATGTTTGTCTGCCGTGCAGTGATCGACCTCATCAGTAGATAATAGCTTCAGCTAGATGGCACATTTTTGTTGTTGATCCCACCATGTCGTTCATTACAAAAGCACCTTATGTGGGAGATGCCCAGAGTGTGTACTTAACCCTATAAAGCCTACTGTTTCATATTTGATATGCAAATGTGTCTAAATTATCAACATACAGTAATCAAAACTTTGCAGGACAAAAAAAACTCAAGTTTTAGAAGATTTTAGCATATTAATGGCTATGAAAATATTGATGGGTTTGGTCTAGACTATATAGATCTGCTATGCTACTGCTGCTGTTGGTTATTGCTGTTGTTGTTAATTTTTTACTGATATTGACAGTAATACTTTGCCAAGACATATTGCTGCTGCACAGTTAGCATTTAAAATAACCTGTAGCAGATCTATACAGGTGGAGCTGGTGAGGTGGAGGGTTTCAGAGAAACTATATGCTGCAAGCTGCTCTAGTGAGTGCTACCCAGCTGTTTAAAGGAACACTCAACTTTTTTTAGAGTTAAACTGTTGAGTTTTACTATTTTTGAATCCATTCAGCCGGGTCTGATAGTAGCACTTTTATCTTAGCTTAGCATAGTTAATTAAATCTGATTAGGCCATTAGCATCTCGCTCAAAAATGACCAAAGATTTTAAAAATATATGTAACTACAGAAGATGCACGCTCTAAACAGGACGATTTTTTAAATCTTGATGCTAACGTTGTAATCAGATTCAATGATCTATGCTAAGCTAAGCTAAAAGTATAACTATCAGACTCGGAGATCAGCTAAATGGGTTTAAAAATGGAGCTTCACTGTTTAACTTTAGGGGAGTTGGAAAATGAGCCTGTTGAGCCTGTTCCTTTAAATGTAAAGCAAGTTCTTTGGCTGCATATGCGACATGAGCCAATCAGCTTGTGCCAACTGGTTTAACACTGTATGACTCCTTTAACAGAAACTGTTAAATTCACAAAGCCAAATTTTCACAAGCTAATATGATTCTTTAGGGTCTTAATGGAAAGTTTGTAATATAGTTTGTTTTAAAAATTCTCAAAGATAGTGTAAAAACAATAATTTTACCCTGTCAAAAACAGCTGTTTAGAAATCACTCTGTTCTGTGTACTTCCCCTTTAAATCTTCACAAGCTCCTCTGACCCCGCCTCTCTTTTCTGAGGCGTTCTCGGATGATCTATTTTTTTTAACCTAACCTAACGTGGGTTTGAGGTAACCAGTTCAGTCTGTGTGACACACTGCTGTCAATCAACTATTGTGGAAGTGGCCTCTGTCTGTGTGACGCCACACCGACATGCATTTGAGAATGGCTTGATTTCAGAAGGGGCAACTTATTTTTATTAAATTAAAAGAAAACTACTTGTGGATCTTTATCATTGTAGGGTGGTTGTGTGCACACACTCCCAACACACATTTCTGTCCAAACAGCTTGTAAAAGTGCAAGCGGCACTGGATGACCCCTTTAAGGACTTACTTGCCATAACATGGCATTTGTACACAATTTCTTACTTTCTGTCATCTGTTTGAGTATTACAGTTTTTAACAAGTGAACAGGCTTTTAGTATCATTTTAAAATGTCCATCTTCAGGTTGTGCTACATGTTTTTTTACTTCAAATCTTTACTGATACTTATAAATTGTAAGAATATATATATATTATATTTTCAGAATATATACTGTATATTCCCACACAGTACTAAACTACAGAGCCGTCATCATAAATGTAAGCATTGGAATATCATCTTACTATCATAAGACATATTGTTGGGCAATATAGAGTACTAACTAATATTTAAATACATCGTATGTCTGTTATGAAGGTCTCCTTGATTTACAGTACATTACAAGCTGTCAGAATTTCATCTTACATTTTAGTAATGCAAATATCAGCAACTGGCATATGGTTTTCTTTCTTGCTCAAGCATGAGCTCAGTATTCTCCTATGTCATACTATATGAGCTATAAAACCTATGAAATATGATACTCAATTTAGTCTAAAGGTTCAATTAACTGTTCCATTTAAAAGAAAAACAATTGAGGATTGTTTTATATATTAGGCTTTACAGGGTAAAACATACACAAAATGTTTAGTATGAACTCAAGCTCACTTTGTATTTCAAACCTCAGTTTTTTTCTTTTTGCCATGTGCTTTCCAACACGTCTCTCTGCTTCTCCTATCTTTCAGTGATTGAGGCTGTAGTTCTCAAGGCGGGAGATGTATTAATGTAATTAGAGGCACTGCGCAGTAAGCAGGGACAGCCTCAATCTCTGCTGCCGATCGATCTTTAGTCGCCGGCTGCATCTCCCCAGGGATTTGTGTAGTAGGCCATCTCTGAATGCTAATGCATCTGTGATAAGCCTCACAGCCTCCAGCTGAATGAGTTTGTGTTGTGTGCTAACCCACCTTTCATTACTTGTTAAATGTTGTGGGCCTCTAGTGGCACCGAACGGAATTACAAAAATAGTGACTTGTTTTCAGTCAGGGTTCTTGAACACAGGTCTGCCATTGGTCAGAAAAACTGAAAGCCCTGCCATTGGTTGAGCAAGGCGTTCAGTTGTGCAGATGAAGCATATGACAGACCGTTTGGTGTCATTGGATTATTGTCTGGCAATATTGCCGACTTGATTGCACAGATGCTATTTAAACTTAGCTGGATAATGACATCGCTGAATCAGTAATGACTTTAACTGAAAAAAAGTTTTCTATTGTCCTCTTGCATTATCGGCAAACTATTGTCCTGTTGAACACTGTAAAGCTGCTTTGAGACGATCTGTATTGTATATTAGTGCTCTTTTAAACATGCTTGACTGCTGCTGGTGACAAAATTATAGGAAAAGATTTCAGATCATTTTTTTCAAGCTCACCACAGATTATTCAGATATCATTCTGATTCGGTGCTCAAGAAACCTTTTTTATATTGTTATCAATAAAGAAAATGGTGTTCTGCTTAACATTCACCTATATTAAACAATTAGATTTTTAGGATTATTTGAATAGAAAGAGCAACATTTATTGAAAACGAAATCCTTTGTAACATTCCAACTATCTTTGTAATTTCTGTATCTACAGTATGTAATTAATCCTTGCTGAATAGAAATGTTATTCACTGAACTGTAATATATGAGTAATGGTTGACATTCCATTATATTGTGAGTAACACTTTGAATTATCACTCACAGCCACTTCACGAGGACATTTATCTAAATGAACCGGTAATCTAGCAGCAAATGTAATTAAGCTTTTTTAGTGTGTTTATATCTGAATATGGTCATATAAGGCCAACATTGTCACTGATCCACCCAAACTGACTGCTTATTTACCCATTCAAATACTAATACAGTAGTTTTAATTGCATGCATATCATTATATTTACTTATAGCTTGAGAATACTTTTGCGAGGTTTTGTGTTCTGCAGTGATTCACAAGATTTATTCTTGCCTCCAGCGCCACAGATTATTACCTATAGCGATAAAATTTAGCTTAAGTGTGCCGATATTGCACAGTGAATTGTGCAGTTCTACATAATGCTGTGTAAAATGAGCTAATATTTTCTAATAAAGGCTAATGATGGGGTTTCACTTCACAATCAGAGAGGGTACACCAAGAAGTCCGGCCTCGCTGCTGTGTGGGAGAAATAAATTGACTTTGTGTTATCAAGCCAGGGAGAAACCTTCATGTCATACAAACACTTTTTCCAACAATGTCCATACTCCTAAATGATGTCATGTTTTTCATCCTTCATCTAATCGATCTGTGTGTATGTACTGTGAATATGTTTTGCCGTCGACTATCGTTTTAAAGTTGTGTTCTTCATCATGGCATCTGTGAGCTCAGCGGTGCCCGTCATGCTCTGCTGTATCCCTTAATAAAAATCTAGACCAGTTCACGCATCTCCAAGCCGCTCTGATCTTTATCTCTTTCTGTTTTCCCCTCCGTCCATCTCTCTCGCCCTCCCTTTCTCTCTTTTCACAGGCAAGTCCTGCCCCAATTATTGTCAACACGGACACTTTGGAATCTGTACCATACGTGAGTTTTGAGTTTTCATTTATTTATCGCATGTTCATAACATTATGCACAGCCGTGACATTGCAGATCATCCGCTTGGATCAGATCAATGCTCATACGGAGTGAGTGGCGAATGAGTCTCACATCCTTTTTTTTTGCTCTTCATAAATCTAATGTCATTTATCACTCTCCGCTCTGCGCAAATACAACCGGCGTATTCAATGATGGCTGGATTTTCATAAATTAACCAGATGAGGAGGCCGGGGATTATTGGCGGGTTAGATTAGCACAGGCTTTTGAAATATTAATGTGTGGAGTCAACTGTTTTTTAGTGGGCTGTATAAGAGTTATTTGATAAATGGTTTAAAATATGTCAGATCAGTTAATTATTTAGTTAGTATGCTGGCTTAGAAAGTTGCTAGGTTGTAGGTTTTAAAGCGAAAGGTAGGTAAATGCAAAGGAATATCGTGAATATTATTGGAGTGAATGAAAGAACACAGAGGGGGAGAGCAGTGTTAAATCGGACACCAACACAAAGCTATAAACACTCAGCACGGAGGGTATAGAGTTCACAGACACACTAACAACGCAGCTTGACATTCAGTCAGTAAGGCAGGTTTTGTCTGTCTCCTGCAAACTCCAAATATACGTCTGTGTTATTTCCTGTTTTCGCAATAATGTCATTGGGCCATGTACAGAAATGGCCAGCCATTTATAACCAACATATTCATGAGCCAAAATGGCCAGTTGTTTATGAACGACCCAGAATATTTTTTGTTCTGCTTGAGCTTGATTGTTCAGCCTATAATAACGCAAAAATATTTTAGCCAATCAATTGTTTCTCCTAAATGGTGTTGAGTTTAATAGACATCAAAAAGGTCTCTTTCTGTTACATCAGGGAAAATATCCCTCTGTTTTTCTGCTCTGTATTGTCTGTAGTGCACGGCTCTTATGCACACCTTTCACGCTCACTGAGGATAATTTCATTTGATTCTCTGCCTGCGTCTCAGTAATGAAATATTAACATCAAGGCATATCCAGATGACTGTAAATGTGCCGTGTTTAAGTCAAAGCGCTGTACTTCCATCAGCAACGCGAGATCGACCATGACATCCAGAATCCAGTAACATGTATAATACTGTTAAGTCGGTTTAATTGCTTTTCCTCCTGCTTTTCCTGCTGTTCTCAATTTAAAGCCCACTGTGGACATGTGTTGGAGTATGTGTGAGATTATGCTGATTATGGACTGCTTTAAACAGCAATCTGTCTCTAATAGAACTCCTTATAACCTAATACAAGAGTACAAGCAAGAGAAGATGGAGTTCTGGGAAAAGAAATCACTGATGGATTACTCTAGTAAAGCAGGTGTTCACTCTGAGTTTAGCTTATAAACACACGCTGTGTGTTTGCGTGTGTGTGTGCTCTCAGAATCTCTAAGCATAATAGATTTATTTTTTTTATTTTTTAACTTCAAAAGTCATTACAACAATATTAAGAGTGTTGTAAACATGATATGTTTGATACGGCATCACTGGGATTTACCATATGCTGCGTTTTAGATTTCCGTACTTAATCTTCACTCTCAATCTCAGTTTTTTAAGTTTTGTTTTTATACCACCTGATTTTTAGGGATGGACCATTATCACTTTGTAAAATAGTTATTGAGTCATCTTCGTGGAGATGAAAAGACTGAACTGCTGCAGTAAAGCCAGTGGGAAAGGAACAAATCAAACTCTTTATGCATGTATTCATGCAGTACATTTATCCTACACACACGCACATTCACTCACCCATCACAGTGTCATCTGTTCACTTCATTAAAAGGAACCTTGGTTGCTTTAGTGCCGATTTGCCTAGGGTTAAATGCTACGTGGGCTTTGTGCTGTTTATCAAGGAATTGTCAAGGCTAGTTGAAAACCAAGCTTAAAGGACAGTCGTGAAAAAAAAAAGAGAAATGTCTCCATCTGTTGATGCTTCTGAAGGATGTTGAAGAAATGCAGGAGTGTGTAAAGCTGTCAGACTTTATAAGGTACATAAAAGAGTGCAATAGTCAGAGAAAATGGCATATTTAATTTGATGCAAAAGAAACATTCAGTAGGCTGGGTTGCAAAGCTGTCGAAATAAATAGTCTTTCCAAAAACCTTGGGTTGTAAAAATAAAATGTATGATATACCTCGCTTTGAGTTAAATCAAAGGCAAGAGTTCAATTAGACGTAATGAATTATCATTTAAAAAAAAAAAGTATTTAAAAAAAAAAAGGTTTTTTTTTTTTTTCGGTGAGAATACAATACTGTACATAGATCAGAAGTGATAGCGATGACATTAATAATATAAAATAATTATATTTGCAAATAAAAGCTGTTCTTTTTAACTTTCATTTCATCAAAAAATCCTGAAAAATGCACCAATATTTTCTCACAAACGTTAAGCAAGTGTTTTGAAAATAAACACTGATAACAATAAGAGTTATTGAGAAGTTATT
>JAUMHP010000059.1:9747602-9762189 GCA_032361065.1 Enteromius trimaculatus
TCGCCTAGCCTCTGAAGGAAGTGACTTGGAAGGACCAGTCCTGCCAAGGACGTATCCTTGACATTGAGAAACACCTTATATCTCTAATTTAGTCTTATCCATATACATGTCTTCTGTCTTTTGATGACAGAAGAGTAATAGTACAGTAATCTGTCCAATTTGTAGCCAATTCAAGTTTCCAAATACCCCCTTAAGTAATTAATCCTGGTGCTGACTATGGACCTACTGACTTAATATGTTACCAATTCTTCCTGCATGAATCTCAGCTAGAATTTAACAAATGAATTCATTTGAGAAACGAGAGGCTGCGTTTAGTTCTGTGCTCTTGACATCTGTTTGGTCCTCATGTTTAAGAGCAGGTGTAGTCTAGGGGCGTCCAACTGATGCTGTAAATGAAAGGTCATGTCGCTCTGAGGAGAGCAGTGAGACGGTATTCAGCTATGTCTCTCTCACTTGCTCTCTGTTGAACAGCTGAGGTGGCTGAGGCATAAATGAGCTTGTTCACTGGGTTTCAATTAGCCATGAATGACTGTTTCTCTTTCTCCAGCTGTCTGAAATACTCCCTTCAATATAAAAAAAAGTCAAAATGTGAAACATGCGCACTCACTGTAAATGCCAAGGCTGCCTTATTATCGAGGCACTTCAACATAAAAATGTCCTTGTTCGAAACACGCTATGTAGATAGCACCTGTGAAATAATCCCGTTATCACAGAAAATAAACCTGTAAATAGCTGTAAAATGTTTCAACACACTGTAAAAACACTCAAATTGCATTACATTAGTAGTGCACTTAATGCAATAAATACATATTATTTTCCGCGGTTATTTTAAATTGTTGTAATATTTTACAGTATTACTGTATTTTTGATTTTAACACTGCAGCACTTCTTTCAAAAACATTAAAAGAAAATCTTACCGATCTTAGAGCAACTATACTGTATATAATAATATATAATATGCAACTATAATATGATAATAATTATAGCAATTTTGTATTTAATAGAGTATTCAGTGTACATAGTCAGGTCCTTGTAGTTTATCTAAAGAGGTCAAATGTTGAGGATATGTGTATGAACGTGAGAGCACCCATGCTGCTTGAAAAGCTCTTTAGCATGTATTAGAGCGCCTTATAGTCATTACATTTGCTTCACTTATTAAAGAATAATTAAGATGAATGTCTCCAATCAAGCACGAAGATGACCCTCATTTGAAATTGAACTTGAAATTGGATTAGTTGTCTGTCAATGCCATTTCTGGCAGCCCGTTGAGTATGAATTCATCTCCGAAGGGCTGCCTGAGCCAGCTTGTCTGCCCTGGAGGCCTGGTCCCATTGTACAAGCAGGTAAATGATTATGGATTTTAGTGTCCGGACTCAGATTTAGACAATTACAGCTAATGCAGTGAGCTGAATAGATATGAGGCTCAGTGTCTGCTGAAGACGTATGAAAGCCCCATTCCCGTTTCATTCAAGGAGAATGAGTTGAATGCTGATTTTTTAAAGAGGTTATTTGACTAATTCTTTATCACAGCGGCTTCGGTCCTGAAATGTTTTGAGCTGTTATGAACCTCTTTCCACATCATTTGGCTGCTGCCGGTTTAGGATGTCATTGTAGCATCACTGTTAGATATTTAATGTGACAAATGATTAATACCCTTTTTGAATTGCATCTGCAAACACATCTAATGGAATTTTGTTTTTTTCCCCCCTCCAATAGGTAAATGGGACAGAAATTGAATATGAATTTGAAGAGATTACATTAGAGCGGGTAAGTGTCTCTCTCTCACACAGGTCACTTTTGTAGATATGTACAGTAGACTCAGAGTTGAGATGAGCACAGGTCGTGTTTTATGCTCGTGTAGATTCTTCCGCCTGATAATCCAATCATTCACAGCTTGGCTTGTGAGCATGATCTTGAAACATCACCATCAAACATGACCAGTCACGGAACAAGCTTAGTCTGTGATTAGTAATGACTTTACATGTGAGATCGTTTGATTTAATGATGATTGCTTTTTAGATTTGTTTAGTCATTGTGTGGATAAGCTCTCAAAAAGAGAATTTGCCTGCCTGATCAAAATATTAACAGTCTCCTGATAATGTTGGGTCTAAATTTATCTACCCAGTCTACCCTGTAAACATTCATATACAATATATATTTATCAACATCAAAAAAAGGCATTAAACATTACATTGGTTTTCCAAACTGGGCTTAATGTACGAACTAGCAGAGAGTTGATAAAATCAGATTTATTAAAATATTATTAAACTATTTTAAGTAAGCCACAAAAACATTAATACATTTGGAAACAAAAATGACACACCCAGAGTTATCCAGGTTTTAAATGTTTTTTGTCCAGAACAATCAAATGATCCATAAAAAAGTAACTGTAATTTGATTATGAGCGTTTTAAAATGCAAAGACAAAACACAAGTTTAGCCATAAAAACAATAAGTGTGACACTTCTTTAAAGTTTTCTGTTTAAATTAATTCAGTTTTGTTTTTTTTAGCCAAGAATAAACACATTTTTCCCTGATTTACCAAATTTACCCACTAAAATGACATTGTGTAAAATTATTGTTCTTACGACAAAAATCTATTTATGACCATTATTTTCACCCCAAATACTAATTATTTGTATTTTTATTTTTTTTTAAGTTTGCCACTATCCTTGGTTTTGCATATTTGTCAGTAAGACTTTTTAATCATTTAAAACACAATAGAATTAAATATGATTCCTTATTATTTGATATAAATTTTTAATACGTAAAAGCCAGAATAAACATGTTGTTTGAAAAATACATTGTGTTACACTAAATGACAGTGTAACATTATTTCAACCAAATTTTGAAATTTTATTCTCCAGAAACTTATTTGAAAACTTAAAAGTAGAGACTTTACTTACATTTATTGTGTTTTCTATGCACTTAAAATCACTTTTGTGAATTTATTACAGATTACTGTACATCATTATTTATGCATTGTTACAAATCTATGACTATGATAATACCTTTTATAATGCATTATATATGCAAACTTTTTCAGAAAGTGTTACTGAAGGTTTACTTTAGACCTGTCACAGAACCCTCTTAACTGGGCTTGTGTATATGCTTTATTTGCAAGTGAAAGCCTGGGGTGCACAGTAGAGTCAGTGTGAGAGAGAGAGAATTAGATGGCTGCAGATGACATTCTGGCAGCTGCAATCGGATCCACATGACTAGACACAGAACACGGACAATAGCAAAGGTCAACTAGACCAGAGGGACCGCAGATTTGTCCGACCCTGGAGCCAGGAGGCTGATACAGTGTATATTCAGGGGTTTCTGTAGACTCAACTGAGATTACAAGCTAGAAAATTGTTATTGTCACTCATTTCTCTCTCTTTCTTTCACTTTAAAACTCTCTCAACTCTGATGCTAGAGATTTGGTATTGCCTTTTTGTAACTTTGCTGTACTTTCCAGTTCTAGCCAGAGAACATCTCTAATAAGCCCAGATTAATTCTCCTCACAATCTACTTTGTTTAAAGCTTAAAAGCCTGTGTATTATACCGAGCCGGAACCCTGGAGAGCCCCATCATAAACACGTCACTTCAAAATATTAGCTTGTTGGTCTATTTATGTCTCAGAGATGTTAAATGTGGCTCTAGCCCACGGTTGTGACAGGTTTTGATTTGTTAGTTTGCGCTGCTCAGAGTCGCATGCCGTGCCAAGCTGTAAACACTGTATGAGTCATGAGTAGCAAAGTGCACCTCTTACAAAAATAATGTTACGCTTCTTCTTTTTACGCTTCTTGTTCATTCTGTTGTTGTTCTGTTATTTAGGATCTTTTAACTGAGGCAAAGGTCTCATAAAGGGCCAATCTATCTTCAATATGTGTGTGTGTGTGTGTGTGTCTCCTCAGGGTAACTCAGGGTTGGGGTTTAGTATAGCAGGTGGTACAGATAACCCTCACATCGGCGATGATCCTGGGATCTTCATCACAAAGATCATCCCTGGAGGAGCGGCAGCTGAAGATGGCAGACTCAGGTGGGCCTGTGTTTCGTAAACACACTTGTTTTAATGCTAATATAAAAACCTAAATTGACTTTACATATTCTCCAAATACATACTCAAATTTGTATGCTAGAAATATAAAGGACTAGAGGTGTGTGATATTGAAAAAGTGATTTATACATTTTATTTTATTTTTTTTTACTATAATTATATAATTTTTGATATTTTAAACATAAAACATTGAATGCTGATATTTGAAATTATTAAAACACACTTTAAATGTGAAATTAAATTAAGCAAGTCACTGTTAACAAGTAAGTCATTGTAAACCGAATCATTTAACTATTGATTCGCTCACGAACGAGACACCGTCATGTTGCTCAGAGAGATTTTCTGTTGGCGAAATAGAGCAAAAACAGACAATATGGTGTCTAATACGCAAGTCTCTTGATATTAACTATTGTATAAAATCAGTATCACATTTGTAATCATGCTTATTTTTGAAGAAAATTTTGACTATATTAAATAATTACCTTAATTCCTTATAGTGGTACAAGGTTCGTTAGACTAGTAAAAGGTTATTCACGGTTAAAAAAACACATCTTTTAAGAACTGTTTATTGAAAGGTTCCTTGCTTCAGAAGAAAACCCTTTGGACCATTTTTTCTTAATGTATGCAATGAAAATTGTGGCTTTTTCATCTATTTTCTGTCTATTACGAAAGTGATTATGAACTGATTTTAAATATTTTGATGAACTGATTGAGATAAAATCAGTAGATCACTAGGTAATGTTCTTATTAGAAACTTAATGATCTCACTTATTGCTCTGGCTTTGTAGAGCACTCTCTTGCTCCCCCCCCACACACACCCACCACCCCCACCACCCCCCCTTTTTTGCCTCTTGCCTGCTGTAAATGATTGAAACCGGGCTGTTTATCACAGTCCTAATGTCTCTCTGGAGAGCTGAAGTACCTGAAGTTTTCTGCTGACTGCCACACACTCTGACCGCGAGGTGCTTTAAAATATGTACCATCTGCGAGGTCTGAGATGACGTGTGTGGGTATAACGAATAGACCTGACCAAACCACTTTCAGATCACGTCAGTCTTCCACAGGCTAAAAACAAAACACGTTTGCATTATACATTTTATTTAAATATTTAAAGATTTTATGTAAAGATTCGAAGATTCTTTTCTTGGTTCTAAGAACATTTTTGTGACACTCTACTAGGGATAGTTCATTCAAATTTAGATAGTATCATTTACTCACCCTCATGTTGTTCCATAACTCTTTCTTTTGTGGAACGTTTCTTTTGTGGAACGACAAGCTTACAATCAAACGTTTTTATGAATATGTATGTAACTATTTTTCCTTTTACAAATACCAAATTATCTGATACTTACTGTATGGCAACAAGGATCTCATTTGTTTCTATTTTTATGTTTCCCAAGGAATTTTAGCAGAAAGTTGATTATTCAATAATATGACAGAACTCAATTAAGTCTCTTGATCTATGAAAGAGCATTCTTTGAGCAATAAAATGTTCCTCTGGCTGTTTCTGAAGAGGTTGAAGGTTTAATTGATATCGGTGCGCTGTAGAGCTTCTATTCCTGGCTGGATATATTTGAAATTCACGTCAGGGCCGATCAAGAGTTGATTGAGAGGGTTGTTTTATTAGAGGGAAGCATAATTAGATTGTGCTGGAGAGATAGGAGATCTTCCTGTGTTTTGTATCCATGTGTGGCTCTCCAAACAGCAGCTGCATGTGGCAGCTCCGTCTGAGCCTTTCGCCCTGCTCTGCTCCGTGACTTGGCTGTTTTCTTTTATCCTCTCGTTCTCAATCAGGTCTGTCAGGGCTTGGAGCATCACCAGTCCTCCTCTTGCTTGTTTTCTCTGGGCAAGTAGCGCCACTTTAACATTCAGTATTCTGCTTCTATCTTTCTTTTTCCTTTCCCCTTCCCGTCCACCACATATTCTGTGTTCTGTCTTTTAAAAGAGTACGACACTTTGAACGTTCGCCAATAAGCTGTGATAGATTTATCGTGAGTTGGAGGTGAACAGCATTTAGAGAAGCAATTACATTGTGTATGGGTTTTTTTTCCTGCTCTACCCTTGTTTGACTTTGGGAGTGTTGGAAGCGGAACAGTCTCTGGATAAATCATGCAGGCTTTAAAGATTGGAGGCGCAAAAGCACAGGAAGTTGCATCAGAGATTCTATATTGGGTACTTGGGTACTGATCAGAGCTGGAATGGGATCAGTGATGGGAATAAGATGTTTCTGGTAATAGTTAGACATGAGATATGCATAGGAAAAACTATAGGATGCTCATGTTTAGCAAAAAAAAAAATATATGATTAAATGATTGAAACATATATATAATACAATTAATAAACAATAATGAAACATAATAAAAATAATATGAAAAATAAATAAATCATTAGCTATTGTTATTTTAGTATTATTTATATACTATTAAATGTTTTATGTATTTTTTAAATGTAATTATTTTATTTATTTTTAATTATAAATAATTTTATTATTGTTGTTTTTTTTCTTTTGAGATATATATATATATATATATATTTACAATGAAATTAATACACATTAATAGTAAAATAAATAATGAAACCTAATAAAATTAATATATATATTATATATATATTATTTATATACTATTAAAATGTGTATTAGTATTTTATTAAGGCAATTATATAATCTACAATTTTCATTGTAGTTTAATTTTATGTTTTTGCAATTTTGTAATACACTTTTTTTTACACATTTATATAATTTTTTTATGTATGTTTTTTTTTTGTTGTTGTAATTTTAAGCTTTATTTATATTTACACTTTACTTCAATTTCCTAAAGCATTTTTTACAAATATTTTAGTTATCAATTACAATACAATGGCAAGAATTATATCAAGATGTATTTATTTTAATATTAAATATAATTTAATATTATAATTATGTATATATATATATGTGTGTGTGTGTTCATGGTTTGGTTGAGTGTGTGTACTTGTTTGCTGGGTCTCAGCTGCTCTATGTGAGCATGCCCCAGGAGGCGACTCTCCTTGGACCAAAGGCTGCCGTGATGTGGAACTCTCTGCAGGAGGCTCACCACGCACTGAGGGCTTCAGAAAACTCACTCCTCGCTCTTATTTCTCTCCGCAGAGTGAATGACTGTATTTTGCGTGTAAACGACGCAGATGTCTCGGAGGTGTCTCACAGTAAGGCAGTGGAGGCTCTGAAAGCGGCCGGATCAATTGTGAGGCTCTATGTGCGCAGGAGGAGACCGATGCTGGAAACCGTCACCGAAATCAAACTCATAAAAGGACCAAAAGGTTTCAGATTTACAATTACCGTAAAACCCATCTGTATCCGTAAAACCTGAGCTGTGTGTCACCGTTTGCATTAAGGATGTGTCACGATGGTTGACTACTCTGCGAAAAAAAAAATATATATATTTTAGTTTTGTTTGTTCACATTCCTAGCTTGCTTCCAATATTTTTTCCTGATTTATGCTGTTATAAAAGAAAATAGGCTATTACTCATGTACACATTCATATCTAGGGTGAGAAAATAAATGGAAAACAAATCAAGATTTGAAACTCTACTGAGCCCGAGAGTAATCACGTTCTCTTTTGTTGGATGTTGTTCGGGCGGAGCAATAAACAGAACTATATCCTGAGAAAGACACCGCTTTGATGCATTATTCAGAGCACATAGAGGAAGATGCATCACACATACAGCAGCACTTGCACAAAATTGAAGGAAGAGCTTCAGGCACTGAAGACTCCTCAAATACAAAACAACATTAACACACTCTACAGTATTCCACTTGTTTTCTCCTAAAGGATACTTAGGAACTAGACTATGCCTTAGGAAAGTGTGTACTTTGTTCTAGTACTGTTTATTACTAGTAGTCAGAAAGAATCAGCATTGCTTCTGTGTGAGGGAATGACATAGGTTTGATAAATTAGAGGTAGTCTGTTGTCATTGCATATATGGGGCTGTAGCTAACACTTTTGATTTGTCCTTTCTCAAATCTCACAGGGCTCGGCTTCAGTATTGCAGGTGGTGTGGGAAACCAGCACATCCCCGGCGATAACAGCATTTATGTCACTAAAATCATTGATGGAGGAGCTGCGCAGAAGGATGGACGGTTACAAATTGGAGACAGACTGCTTATGGTATATTGTTAATTAACTATTTTATTTTACTTTATTTTTTCAGTTTGGTTTAGTTTTCTCTTATTTATTTATTAATTTAAGTATTTTAATTTACTCTTTAACTCTATAGATTTGTTGTATTTTTTTATTACAGACATTTCTATGTTTATTTTCCACCTAAATGTGTTTAAGCAGCTCGAATTGGCTCAACCAGTAGCTTTAGGGGCAGATTTTGAGTGTTTCATACAAAAAAAACCACTGTCCTAACGCATAGAAGCTGCCCTCAGAGATCATTGGGAAATGAGCTGCAGCTACAGTTGGCTGATTACGTTCCTGAAGTTTCGCTCTAGTGTCAGTGTCAAACTCCATTGCTTTTAATCCAGGGGGGTTGTTAAACGCTTTAAGACTGAGTTTGATTTAATTAGCAAGATCAGTGCTGTGTGTAATCCACTGGGCAGGACACATTTGGCAGCTCTGATTCGCCATTGATCACTAGAGCGTAACTGTTTACGTAACTGGATTGCCCCGCTTAACACATCTCGCTTGTTTTCTTATTCGCCCAGGTGAATAACTACACTCTAGAAGAGGTGACCCATGAAGAAGCAGTGGCCATATTGAAGAACACTTCAGATGTGGTATACCTAAAGGTTGGGAAACCCACTAGTGTCTATCTCTCAGACCCCTATGGGCCGCCTGATATCACACACTGTGAGTCATTCTTACCACATTCACTCTTTATTATGTCATTCAGAATAATGCTAGAGAATAGTCATGAGGGGTTAGAAATTTGATAGTAAAATGGAAATGTATAATTTTTTTGAAGTCAGCATTATGAAAAACTCATTCTCTATATCTCTCTACAGCATTCTCACCCGCTATGGAAAATCATATCTCTTCCCCTGGTAATAACGGCACTCTGGAATATAAGTCCAGTCTTCCGCCCATCTCCCCCGGCCGATATTCCCCCCTGCCCAAGCACTTGCTGGGGGAAGAGGACATTAACAGGTTGGATGGTTTTTCCTTCCTACGGTAATTCCTTCCCTTTCTACCAGAAGCCACTGCCCACAGGTAGACTGTTTAGCCCCCTTCCCCCATGTGCCCCGTGGAAATCCGAAAGACAATCAAGCAGCGTCATCACACCTAGTGATGGGATTGTTTTAGGATTTACTGTCCCATCCTTTACTCCCTCCTGTCCTGTTAGTTTTGTACTGTGTTTATGTTCCTGGATTTTTAGTGTTTGTTTTGAATGTGTAGAGTGACATAAGCTCTATTTATGAGAAAACATGTCTATATACACAGCACAATTCACTGCAGTTTCCATTTGGATGGGAAGTAAAATTCCTTTTCCCACAATTTTAGTATAATTAGTACATATTTACAATTTTTGCACAGTTCTATGCACAGTACTATTTTGTGGCATGAAAGTGAAAGATATAGTAAACTTGCTCAGTAGCGCACCTGGTGCAGTCTTGTACTTGCGGAGCATACGTCTGAGTGCGCGTAATACAACACTTGATAAAGCTAAAATGGTTGCTTCAAAGTAATATATTTATTTTTTACTTTGCTTTAGTTAACTCTAATTGGTTATGTTTTGAGTATCTAGGTAGAGTATTGTATTAAATACAATAAAGAATTTTAGCATTTTAGCACCAGTCACTGGACATTTCGTTTCCAACTGTCATAATATCACACTAACCATTGTTTTGGATGAACCTGAACATGCTTTTAGCACCATTGATTTGAAATTTAAAAACACTGACACTTTTGCAACATTGACACTTTGAAAATAGTATATCATGAAAGTATATTTGAAAATAGAATATCATTTTGCAAGTTTTTCAGTGAGCCTGTACATAACATTATAGAGACTTAGAGGTGGTCTTTTTGTTCAGGAAGGAACTGCCTAGAACACTCTAACAACCACACAGCATAAGATTTTACAGCATAAAAATCATACTGATTCAAATTAAATCTGTAATGGTATCAGTGTGTGTCAACAGCATGAGCTTGTTTTTAAGGGTGTTTTGGGAGACATATGGTCAGGACTGCAGGGCTTGGGATGTGTTTGGTTCACTAAAATGCAACCTGAACCTCCAAGTGATGTGAATACTGAGTATCATCTCTGAGGTTTTCTGGAAAAGAAAACTGAAGCACATAACTGAATCTGAGGACTTAACGGTCTCCATGAGAACTGTGAATTTCGAATAGCAAAGAATGTCATAGCAGACTTCGGTTTTGATTAACTTGTCTCGCGCTCTTTCTGCCGGCTGGCTTCTTGATGTGTTAATATACCCTGTAGTTGTTTTGGACCTTAGAGGCTTTTGATAGCAGTGTTATAGCGATGGTTGCTTAACAGTGTTTGAGGCTGTTGCCTCTCGGTCACGCATTGGATGCATGTAGCTGAATCTGAATCCCAGAAGTTTACTAGCATCATTGGCTTATGGCCACACTCACTACAATAATCTTCACCAATCCACAGGGGAAGACAAGACTTTTGGTTCCTGGCAAATCCAGGGTATTTTTAGATGAATAATTGCAAAACAAATACCCAAGTTCAAAACTGCCACTGTAATTGCTCAACCATGTTTGTCACTTTTAACAGACGGCCTTGTTAACGTCTCCCACTGTGAAGCACAGTTAATGCCAGACTGCTGTGAAAAAGTCCTAGCTTCAGGATGAACGCTAAACGTGCATGCACACACACATTCTACACAAGGAACGTGACCTTTCCCAGAGGTGAGAGAAACAGATTAAACCCCCTCTTCTCTGTAAGAGGTTTACGTGGTCTTTGTGTTTGAAGAAGCATAAGCCCATCTGGAAATTCTGCCCCTTTTATCTCTACTGTGTTTTTCGTTATAATCTTCAACCAAACATTTGATTTTCTATATGGAATTGCTGTAGCAGCTAATATCTATTTCAAGTTCAGGGTCTCTGGAAAACGGAACGGGGCATTTCATGTAGATCTGCATAATACATGTAAACTTATATTATGGCTCACAAGTTGACTAATTAATTAGCTGTGACATTAGGCAGATGTTCAGGGGGAGGATGGACATGTTTTTGTCGGTGCATATGTCATTTTGGTTTAGGGGAACAGAGTGTGAAGATGCAGAGTGTGTAGGAGTTGGTTATGTTGGCTTAGTCTCTGTGCATTATTAGAGGAAAGTCGTGCACGCAAACAGACACCACAATGTTATACACAAAATGTTAAAAACAGTTCTTCTCTGAGGTTATAGGACCGCAAACTCACCCACACACACACCCTGGGTGTTCAATCATTATAAATAATACAGCTACAGAAGTAGAGCATTCCATACTCACTTCATGTACATACACACTCAGCAGGGCTATCTTGGGTCAGTGCTCAATTATTACTAAGCACACCTCTAATGAACTGGACATTCATGATTATTAGATGTGTAGGCAGAAAGTTCTTATGCAATATGTATTTCAGCAAACCGTGTGCTTTGCTGAGGACCAGCTGTCACTGACCTTGAGGACTAGTTTCTGACTTTTATTCTGAGGAACTGTTGTGCATGGTTATGTACATGTGGTTACGGACACATTCTTACTGTACATCAGCATCCTTTGCTGGTCATGTACAATTATCATTCGGTCAGCTTTACCATTGAAACCAATGTTTCTCAGCCTTTTTGACTTCTCATAGGCTGATATTTGATGTATAATTGGCCCGACAAAATATTGGCTGTCACAATTGATAGCACTTTATTTTATGGTTACACCTATTAGTTGCATTACATTATAGCAGCATTATATTAGCCATTAGTGCAAATTAAGCACATATTAATGCCGTATTCTACATCACAATACCTAAACTTAACAACTACCTTACTAACAATTCATAAGCAGCAAATTAAGAATTTTTTGACGGAAAAGTCATAGTTAATAATTAGCAAGTGTTACCTATTCTAAAGTGTTACCCAGTATTTGTCTATAAACGTGTGCTACCTGTACTTAGATAAATCATGTTAGGTTTGTGGTTCTCTGTGCATAATGTGAATCTGTGATGCTGGCCTGTTCCTAATTCTATCTCTGTGCCTTGCCGTCAGTGTGAAGTGCCAGAGGGTTTGGGCCGTGGTTGATAATAAGGGTTTTGTCATGGTTTTATTTAGCCCACTGTGACCCTGTATTAAGGGCAAGGAGAAGGGGAGAATTGCAGATTTAAAGAAATGTGCTGAAGCCAGACACACAGCGAGAGACTGAGAGAGAGGAGAGATACACTGGGGAGGTGAAGATACAAAGAGTACCGTTAAAGAAAGACCAATGGTAGAGTGTAAGGAAGGTAAAAGAGTGTTTGTCAGTTGTTTCCATTCAAGACAAGTCACAAGCCAGCCTCACACGACGCAGAGCGAGGAGAGAATGCGGTCTGGTGAGGAGCCTGTCACAAATATTTCCTACTCACTTCTTCTGTCGCCTTTTATCTGCAATAAGATCTAACTCTCTCTTACCCACAACCAGATGCTTCTGACCCTTTGAGGGAATGTTAGAGACTAGGGATTAGCACACACTTTTGTATGGTAGTGTATGTGACTTAAATTTTTATATTTTGAGTTGGTTTGGTCTGTTTATGTGTCAAACCCAGTTGTGTTGTATAAGGGGGCTTGTTGTGTTGTTGCATTTGGTTTTGTCCTGAATTCTGTTGGTGTCTCTGTTTTGTTTCTGCATGCTACACGTAACAAGTACTGAATACTTCTCAGCCGTTTTAAATGCACGTTTTAACATCAAATTTAATATAAACTGTGTTCTGTTTTGTCTTCATGCTAACCTGTTGTCTGTTTCTAATCAGAAACCCCTCGTTAGATGAGATGGAAGGTCACAGGTTTGATTCCCAGCACTTCCAGTTGAGGTGAGCGACTTAAAGTGAGCCGTCGTTTGCGTACTGAGTGTTCAATCATGTCCTTTTCCACAAAGCACGCTTCCGGCGGCCTATTCTGTTTTTGAACCCTAGAGACTGTGGATTGTTTTGTATAAAATGAGACAGTGACAGTCCGATACTGTGTGTAATTTTGAGAGTTCAAAAGTGATTGAGGCAGAGGGAATGAATGAAAGGTCCCCGGATGTCAATCCCTGTGGAGTCTCTTTACTTTGGCATGACAGTATGAGCAATGTTAATTATTAAAAGCGAATATTGGAGATCGGAGGGCTGATTGAAGATGCTTTATTGAAGAGTGGTGAAACTGAAATGGTCCAGTTTAAAAATAGTAACACTAATTATGTTGAACTAACCAATTGCAGTTCTTTCCTTGTTCCTCACACTTCCACTGCTATGTTTTTCACCCTCTCTCTCTTTCTCTTCTCTCTGTTAGTGGTCGACCGATATAGGCTTTTGAATTCAGTGAAAACACTAAATTCAAAGACATAATCGAATTTTACTATTATTTGCAATTTTGCTTCTCTGGTTAAATGTGTTGTAGACATGTTACAGTATTTATACTGTAAACCAAATAAATAAATACTGAAAATGATTTGTTGATGTTACAGTATGTGAAATGGTCTGCCTGTACAGTATATCGGTCTGACACTACTTTCTTAATCTACATCAGCACACTAACCCTAGCTGCTCTGCTTTCTGCCTCTCTCTTTCTCTCCCACACCAGGCCTCCAGAGCCAGTTTACAGCACTGTGAACAAACTGAGTGACCGCGCCCCCTCTCCCCGTCTCTATTCCCCCGTGGAGTTTGATAAAAGCCCCATGCACTCAATCCCCCACTTCCCTCACTATCACGTAGGCCTGCTCCCTGACTCCGAGATCACCAGGTACTGAGCACAGCGCTCTGCATGGGACGTGAATGAGGCATCAAATGAGCCACACATCAACTGCATGGCCACACCCTAATTTAGGCTCACTTGCATGCCCCCCCACACAAACACATTTCAAGATCACCTGCATGCCCCGCCCATCGTGCACTAGTCTTAGTATACCTCGCTCTTTCATTAGTCTTTTCATTTAATTATCAGCAGAGGTTTGATACAGTAAATTTTAGAGTACCTTCCAAATGAAATCAGTTAATATTTTTTAAAGAAAGTGCACTGCTGTTTGAAAGTTTAAGGTTGGTATGATTTTTGTGAAATGTAATTTATTCCTGTGATGGCACTTTTCAGCATCATTACTCCAGCCTTGAATGTTAAATGATCCTTCCGAAATCATTTTAATACGCTGCTGAGAAACATTAATTTGCTGCTTATAAATAGTTAGTAATGTAGTTGTTAAGTTTAGGTATTGGGTAAGATTTAGGGATGTAAAATAAAGCATTAATATGTGCTTTATTACTACCGATAAATGGCTAATGTTCTAGTAATATGCATGCTAATAAGACCTAAAAAAAAAGAGTTACCAAAAATTCATACTGACCCTAAACTTTGACATTAGTGCATGTCTGATAACGAAAAGAATATTG
>JAUMHP010000059.1:9762289-9781465 GCA_032361065.1 Enteromius trimaculatus
AAAAAAAGAGTTACCAAAAATTCATACTGACCCTAAACTTTGACATTAGTGCATGTCTGATAACGAAAAGAATATTGCATTGAGGACTGCAGATGAGCAACTCTAACAGCTTTGCATAATTCGCTTTCATTTTTATTCCTCATACTTAATTTGACAATGATGCAAAGTGCACGTAGAGGACACAAGCGTGAAGATTGGTTGTTACCATGGCAGTTACCCGTGACAACAGTATAACCGAATCACATCTCTGCTGCAGCTGTCCACTTACTTCCTTCCCTTCCGCAGCCGCTGTCAATTGTCCATACTTCCATTTGTTAGACTGTATTGCCTATTGACAGCTTCCCCATGAAGGTCAGAGCTCTGCTGCTGTCATATGTGGTTTGCTTGTGTGCCTGTGGCGTCCATCTGACATAAGTGCATCATAAATCAAATTGGATAGATTTTATCTTCCTTATTTCCTGTCTAACCGATTTCAATTTAGGTTCAGGCAGCAGCTTGTATCGTTAATTGGATATAAAACTTTATTAGCAATAACGCAACATCTCTCATCTTTCTGATTAAATGACTAGGCATATAAATGTAATAGTCCGGAGATGAACGGAGCGTAAACAGGGGGTTTGGCCGCAGAGGACATGCTCTTCGGGACTAAGAGACTCTCAGGCACAAATGGCTGAGTAATGTTTCGCTGTTATCCGAATCTGTGCATAATGCCCTCAGCGTGGGTCTGCTTTGTTTACCGGTTTGTTTTGATTTAGATTTTTAAGTTCATTACTCATAAAATTATAAAGAGACGCCTAATTGGCTTCTCTGGGATTTGAGTTGATTTGCATTTCAGAACGCCACTGCTAACACCTCATGCAACGCTTAAATCTCAGGACCTGCGTAAAAAAAGCATTCATGAAAAAGCCAGCGATAACATCTGTGATTAATGGATCGCTGTCTCTCATGTTCAGGCTCTGCCGGTTTTTGATGATGCTCTTCAAGGGAAAGCGCAGGCAGCAGTTCTGTGAAAATGGCCAATTCTGTGTGACCAAGCATGTGAGATTGTCAGTATCGTACCAAAAGGGAACGATTCTCATTTTATGATGCATAAACACCAAAATACTCTGCCTAAGAGTGCTGTTGCTTCATATTAGCTTTGTTTGAGTATCTCCTGACAGCTGCCAGTAAAAAAAAATTAGCAGATTCTAAAACAAATCCCATGTAGGCATTAGGAATATATGGTGCAATACATTTTTTTTGTATGCCTCAAACCCTGGTTATGTGGTCAATTAACTGGTAAATTCAGAAACTTTTTTCAGGTATCATTGACCCATTTAGGCATCGCCAGGAGATACAAGCATACAATTTGCTAAATTATGTTTCAAGCTGATTCTTTCTTGTTCGGTGGAGTCATTCTCTTTGATTTGACTAGAATTCAGATGTCTTTGATGTTTTCTTAATGTGTAGCTACTTGGCAATAGTACACAAAAATTAATGTGATCCTAATCAACAACCTCAAGCGTGGTTCCCAGAGAGAAATCAGATCTGATGTATTTCAAGTATTTCGAAGGGCCACAGAGGATTCAGATCTTGTCATCTCTGAATCATCAGTCAGGAGGGAGAATCCCTCACATCATTCAATTTGGATCCAAACGGATGAAGTCTTGCTTTCCGGGCTGTTCTGTATTTTCGCGGCATATGCGCTTGATGGTGGTCATGTCCCCTACACCAGCTGCTCACTGATCTGAAGTGATGGTTTGTTGGTATCATGATTAATAATTTTGTTTGGGGCTAAATGCGAAGGGTGCATGCTAATTACGTTTTGCTGATGTGTACAATTTCGCAGTGACATGAACCATAAATCACGGTTCCCACAAGATTTTGTTATTTCTAATTTGTATGACTCGTGTTCCTTTTAGAGCAGGATAAACTAGCTTAATCTAGTTTGCTGACAAGTTTTTGAAATATGCTTCTGGAGAATGCAAATAACAAAAGTCTGAAATCTTAAAGCGTTTCTAGCAGTGACAGGTGTTGTTTATGTATACTAGCACGTTTTGTACGAGGAGAATACTAATTCTAATGGAGCTTTTAAAGTATGTCTTTTCATCTTTTATTCATAGCTCATGTTATCAGTGAGGCAATGAAGATTAATAAGCTTAATTTTTTTGTGTTATTTGCTAAGAACAAACCACTAACCCTAAGTATTAAACAAAAAAATTTTTGCTATGCATTTTGAGGGATATATTACGTACTTTAGGTGAAATGTGCGCTATACTGTAGATGTCAGATTTTCAGCAAAGCTGTTTATATTACGGTGAAACTGCATTTGTTAAATGTCCTTTGCAGTGCATTGTGGGCTTCAGCGAACTAGCAAAAAATTAAACCCTTTCTTCTTAATCTCTGCTCTCTCTCTTACGGATAATTGACAATACAGACCTATCTAACATTGATCAGTGGCACAATTTCTGTCAAAACCCCAGTTTTGTAAGTCTTGTGGTTCTCATGATATGCCAAGCATTTGCCAATTTCCCTCGGGAGGAAACATTGACGTTTTTTTAATAACAAAAGTTCAGTGTTTACAGTTGTGTCCTCCTTAAAGGTTCCCTACGGGGCTCGACTTGCCCTTTAAGAGGGACAGAAAATGAAGCAGAAAAGATTTGATTGCATCTGCTGAGTGTATTGGAGATTACCGCTGTGATTCTGACAGTCAAAGAGGCTGCTATCTGGAGACTCCATTGAGCTAAGAAGTGAAAAGGCCATACAGTTCTCTCGCTGAGAAAGCGTTTTTGAGAACGGCAGGGATGTGCGCATATCAATACGTGTCTTAACATTTCAGCTCAAGGGCTAAATTGCACTGTGTGTTTTCTCTGAATCTGTGAATCTGATAAAGGTCTATTGATTGTGTTGAGGGCTATTGGATATGTTTGAGTCGGTTGATCGATCGAGAAACCCAGCAAAGATCATAAGGTTTTCATGGTTTTATTTCAGAGGCCATAGTTTTTTTTTCTGCCGTGGGAAGAAGGGAGTGTGAAACTATGATGGATGGATGGATGGATAGATGGATTTTGATCAATTCATTGAAAGAGCCAGCTCACAGGCGGCATGCTGTATGCTCATGAATTGTGTAGTTGTATGGATTTTGAAAGATTTATTAAATGGACCAGGTCATGAACTATGTTCATGAATCGGGATGGATGGATAGACAGACAGATACAGTAGATGGATGGATTGTGAACAATTGATCAAAAATCAGCTTAAAAGTGCCATATGTTTAGGAATCAGGTAGATGGATAAATTTTGACTAATTCATTAAAAGGACCAGCTCAAAAATGGCATATGTTCATGAATCAGATGGATGGTTGTTTGGATGGATAGATGGATGGATAAAAGGATTTTAAACAATTCATTTAAAGCTCAAAAGGGTCATCCCTAGTAAAAAAGTAACATATTTCAAATACATTATTTCATACTAAGTATAGTTCAAATCTATTAACATATTTCCTGACAGATAACTCGAGACCTACTAATATAAAATTTTTTATTAAACTTTACATGGAATATTACTTTTGCACACTGCATATTTCTTATTAATAAGCCTAAAATGCGTGTTTATGTCACTTTTAATGAGGATTGTGTATTATCGCCCTTTTTTTGCAAAATATTTAAAGTGTACCTAAAGTATACTTGCAATAGTTCCACTTTAGCACAATCAAATACACTAAGTATGTCTTTAATTGAACTTCAGCACTACTTCCGCAACTGAAGTGTATTATATACAAAAGGAGTTGTCTTTAAGTATACCAGTTTTGTATACTATATATTATATACGTACATTAATATGAAAATGTATTTATAGCATACTGAGCATGAAATAAATGTAATTCAAATACATTTATGTAGAGTTATTTTTCGCTATGGATATGTTTGAGTCAGGATGGATGGATTTCGAACGATTCGTTAAAAAGATGTCATATTTTCAATCAGACTACACTTTTTGTTGCATGTTTTTGATTTGCCAACAAGAACTGTTTAATGATAGTTGTTTGTGAATCAAACAAGAATTCAAATGTATGATCGTCAAACATTCATACATCACTGATGGTTAAATTCTGTGTGTGCAAAACAAGATTGAGTGTGTACTTGCACTACGCTATCTGTGCCTGATCACTATGACCCTCAAAGGCTGGATATATTTTGAGAGGACTGTGTGTCACCATGTCCCAAGCTACTCAAAATAATAGTTAATAGGTGAATGGTGCGCATTGGTGATGGATGAAAGGGGGGCAGTCAGGCTCGGGCTCAGTGTGAGTACAACCCAAGAAGAAGAGTGACAAACGTAAATATAGCAGCTGCATTGCTGACATTGCTGATGTGTGTGTCCAATAGATGACGTGTTATGCTATTTACAGCACCCATTTAAACAGTTTGACTGACAAACTAGAATTTGTTTCAAATAAAAAAGTCCAGTCAAAGTGAAAGAAAAAGAATTCTTTATGGTGGTCCTTGTTTGTTAAGTGCTGAAATATGCAGCTTTTTGCTTTCAGCTCATTTCTTCAAGGTCGGGGCCCATTACATAGGTACTCTGCAATTCTTTTCCTTTACTGAGGTTGAATCTGAAAGGCAGTGGTTATTTTGGCATCCGACAGGAGCGTAGCGTGCCAACCTATTAGAAACGACAGCTTATATTTCACGTGGATTAGGCTTCTGACACATTTTCATATTCAGAACGCTCTTACAGTGGAAGAATGCTTAGAGATAGAAGGGAGGGAGAATAACACAGTGTGACAGTGAATAAGTGGTGGTGGTAAAGATGTGTGAGGGGTTGCATATGAAATGCCAATCCGCCCCTCTCCTCCTCAGGTATTGTGAATTGAAAACGAGTGTAATCTATTTGGTTTGTTTTCCCATTTGGCTCTGAACTAGAAATGATAAACAGTAGCTGTTTGTAATCTGGGACTGAGGTGCTGGGGGAGGAAGACAGGAGCTCTATCAGCATTTTGCAGCCGGTAGAGAGAGAGAGAGAGAGAGAGAGAGAGAGGGATGAAGGAGAGAAAGAGAAGTTCGGAGGATAGAAATGTATGTGAAGAAAAAAGATCGAGAGAGTTTAATGAGGGTGGTTACAGCCGGTGGGGCGCCACAAGCACTCAACCCACCTCTGAGCCAGCCGTTACTCAAAATAAAATCTATATGCAGTGTCAAATACATAATGATCAGCATATCATTAGTATCAGCTGTCACTGATGCTTCTCTGAGTGATAAGCTGCAATTTATGTTTGTATAAACTAGAATAATGCAGGGCTCAAGTGTTTCTTTTAAGCTTTTAAGAAAAACTTTTAATCACTTTTTAAAGAAAAAAATACTTGTTTTAAAAAATCTATATTTGTAAATATTGGCTGTTCTTTATCAAATGTTAATCAGTGTTTATTTTAAATTATTTTTTTTTATTAATATGCCCTTGGAAACTTAAAAATGCATCTTTGAATTAATAATATATAGTAAATTAATAAAAGTATATAAAATAAAAGAATCATCTTAAAAAAAAAATGAAAATAATATAAAAGCTAGTCTATGACTTTATCAACTTCTGTTGCAACTTTAATGCAGACTTTAATCTTAATGTTATTTTTATCAGTTGTATCATTATTATAAATTACTTTCACCATTATAAATCTTTCACCATTAAAAAATTATAAATCTTTCACCATTAAATGTACCGCTGATTAAGATGAATAGAATCAGATCCGCCTTACCCTTTATCATTGTCATGTCAGTCAGCATGTGTCTTGTCTTCTGTCAGCTGTGCAAGACAATTAGCAATCAGCACATATGCCACCTCTGTGCCTCATTTAAACAGTCTGACAGCAGCGCACCTATTATAGCATGCTACTTTTGCAGCGTAAAGATGGATTTAGTTGTTCGATTGCATAACCTCTGACATTTCAGTTGTCCCAATTATCCTTGCACTTACAATAATGCTTGTATACCTCATCCTGAAGCGTAACGTGAAACTTGTGTGCATGACACTAAGATACGCCTCAAATAGGGAGAACTGTTTGTGTGAATTAGTTGCTTTCGGTGAGTGTGAGGTTTGGATTCAGGCTAGATTCGGTTACTCTGGATGCTATGGGTGCAAAAATGTTGCCATCTAGTGGTAAAATAGCCCATTTTCACATATTGGCTGTATTACAAAGGGCAAAGAGAATAGGAGCTGTTCTTTGCTTGAAGTCTTTGGAGGTCATGCATTTTTCTTTTATCGATGTACTCATTGCTTAACAATAGGCAGCATTGTTTATCTAATGGGTACTGCTTAACATGTGAGCTTTATTTCAATAGCATCAGACTGATCATAAGATCAGAGTATCTAATGAACTGATCCAATTTATAGACTAAAAGTGAATGTATTACACTTAAGAGTGTAAGTGGATATTTCCTCAGAGAGGATGCAGTCTGTGGATATCAGATATGTATTTTGTTGCATGTAATTTGTTATACTTCGTCGAAGATGTGGCTAATTTTGCTTTAAACGAAGCATGGATGGAAAGCAAGGTCTAGCAATTTTTGAGTGAAAATTGTTTAAAAGTAAATTAAAAAAAAAAAGTAATTGAGCTCTGATCTTACTGAAAGGTGGTAGCCACTAGCAAGAAGCCTAGTCTGGCTCATGAATATTAATTAGATTTTTTACCATTAGCCAAGCATTCGTAACTGATTTGCAGAAAAACAGGATAACAGACACAATCATTGCCACTTGATGATTACATTGATCAACTTCTGATGCAACCGGTTGGCAGAGCCTTTTGTTTGTTTCTAGTGCCATTGTTTAGTGTGTTCTGCTACGGTTTTATTCTTCGCACTGTAGCCAATCCCCCCAAAAAAACCTCTTAAAATATAATTATTATGCCCAAAAAGTGTTTTCACATTTCATGGGATGCAGCTTGGCTTAGTTTCTGTTTATGGCCTGAAGAGCATCATCACTCCGAGGCGAGCCAAGCAGACGCACTGGGAGAGAGATGTCGTGATGGAGAAAGAGAGAGAGAGAGGAAGGGCCTGCCTCTTCCTCACAACTAGGTCAGAGAGAACACAGCGCTAACGGATTAGCCTTCTGTTCTAAAATAGCTCCATCTCGGGTGTCGTCTCTTTGCATTATCATCTGTAAACTCAGGAGATCGCGTATCACCGCATTTCAAGTGTATCTGACAGAAGTGTCACAGCTCAAGATATCTCTTGGTTTGATTGGTCACACTTGACAGGATGATGCCCCGACTGTCAGGATCCTATGACTAACCGGAAGGGCCCAAGCTAAGTGGATCAGACATTTTGGGATCATTTTAACACAATCTCTAATGCATTTCAGTAAAGCTTCTGATTCTAAATCGGATAAAGTAATAAATTTTAATTTCAGGATGATTAAAAGGAAATAAATCATATTTATCCTTACAGATGATTTTGGATTTTAGATTCTACACAGTTTGCCATTATAATTCATGTTACTGGCATGAAACTATAACTATAAATTTTGCTTTATTTTAAATGATACTACTGTATATATACACAGCATGAAGTGACTGTGTGTGTGTATGACAGAGAGAGAGGGAGTGTGTGTGTGTGTGTGTGTAAGGCTGTGCGTCCTCTCCGTTTCTAGGAAACCGGGCGGAAATGGGACAAATAGCACATAAGTGGAGCAGTCCCCAATAGGTGTCAGCTATTGTGCTCGTCTACGTTGTAGACTGCTTGGACCGACCCAAGAGTGTGGATGCGTGTGTGTGTGCACGTGTAGATTGCATGTGTATGTTTACAAAGTAGCGTAGCGCTCGTCAGTGGAGATGCTGAGCCCTACGGACTCTGAGCTGATGTATTATCTGAACTGTGTGTACAGGGAGCCCAGGAAGATCGTTCTGCACAAGGGCTCGACCGGACTGGGCTTCAACATCGTAGGAGGAGAAGATGGAGAAGGCATTTTCGTTTCTTTCATACTCGCAGGAGGGCCTGCAGACCTCAGCGGAGAGCTGCGGAGAGGAGACCAGATCCTATCCGTAAGTGGACATCCTGAAAATACACAATTTGCAGATATCAGGGCAAAAAGGATCAATATTATTGCAGCGATTATAAGAAGATATATTAATCTTAATATTTGCTTTTGAATGGTTTAGCATTTATTAAGGTTAGGTCGTGAATAAATGTCTTGTTCTGCTTTTCTGTGTTAAAAACAAAACTGTAAACCACCATAAATAAGCACACTTAATATTCAAATATTCAAGTTAAATGTAGGTTTTTAAATGACCTTATTTTTTTTTTTTTTACTTACAAGTAGGTCCTCTAAACATGGTCATCCATGATTAATGATGCCTAAATGTTTATTGTATTAATTTTAATACTTATTAATTTTATGAATAATAATTATGTTTTGATTTAAACAAATATCATACCTCTTTTTAGGTAGTTATTAAAACAGATATATGAAATTGCCAGAGTAGTGCAGAACCTGTACTGAACAGGAGGTGGCGCCATTACATCATTCTGTGAACCCTGCAAAAACTGCTCTGAAAGTGCTTTCTTATTTGCTACTTTTTTATTTATTTTTTGTCTAGTCATTACTCAAAACTTCATCAGTGTCGAGTTTCATTTTTTCCCTTTTCATTTCAGTTTTTGGCACAAACACCGTCCCCTGCATTTTTTTTACAATGTGTTAATTAACAGCGCAATTAGAGCTCTCATTGAAACAATCCAGATCAGCGATCCACTCGAGAAGCTCTCCAAGCTGATTTCCTGTCGCTGATCTCATCATTTATGTTTATCAGAGCTTCATCAGGACTCTCTGGTCGTAATCAGACCCCTCAATCCAGATCCCCGCCGCAATTACTTTCAGTGCCACTTGAGCCGAGAGCAATCACGGTCTGCCTCCTTAGGACACTGATTAGAAAGCAAGAAAGAACAAGGGAGAGGAGAGAAATAGAGAGGGAGGGACGAGATAATGGAGTGCTGGCCTGATTTGGAGTCTAAGAATAACTGTGGTGTACCTTCTGAGTTCACACTGTTAAATGAGCATTAGGACACGCTGCAGGCATGTTGAGACTCACATACACACTTCACCTGCCCCTCCCACTGAGCTGTAGTCTCATGTTGACTTCTTCTGTTTGTAATCCTAAACATCATGTTGCTCAAGACCTAGCCCCCCAGCAGGGACCAGTCCCCTTGGACCCCAAAGAGATTCCATTGGCTAAAACTAATCTGAAATGATAGAACATTTAAAATAGTTTTAATCAGGAAAATATGTGAATGAATTTGTATTTATATAAAACATTATTTAAAAAAACGTGCGCTTATTCTTCGATTGGTAATCTGCTGTAACAAATTAGCCTACTAGCCTAATATAATATCAACCATATAAGAAGCTCTTTTGATTGGGAAAGAAGTCACAGTGTTATTCAGGCTTTGGGAAACATTACTTCATTATTTGAAGACATTTCTATATATTGTTTTGAAACATAAATTACACATACACTAGGTTAGGTCATGGATAGATGTCTTGTTTTGCTTTTCTGTGTTAAAAACCAAACTGTAAACCACCATAAATAAGCACGCTTAATATTCAAATATTCAAGTTAAATCTAGGTTTTTAAATGACCTTAGTTTTTTTTTGTATTTATTTACATATTGTACATATGTATTTTTATTATTTAATGTATTTTGATCAAATAAATGCAGCCTTGATTAGCATTTAGTACAGAGGCTTTCTTCAAAATGTGGTGTATGTCAAATTGTGATGTATGCTTAAAAAATATTTGTCGCTCTAACAAGCTAATAAATAAGAACGTCCACTTTTGCCAGCCATGATTAATTTTTCGGATTTAATTTGCCTGGTTATTTGATCTCAACGTTACTTTTTAGGCCGCTAATTTCATAGTCTTCATATAACTTTAATAGAGTTTTTTTCACAATTATCATTCTTTTATTTATGCGCAAAATCTTTAAACAAGAAAAAGTTAGTGCAACTTTACCAGCAGTTTGGCTGCAGCACCTGCTCCAGGTATGTGTGCCAGCAGTATACAGATTCCCAACCTGCTTGAACATAGACTTTCAGTGGCTCAAATTGGGTCACAGAACTGATGATGCGCACAACTTAGCCAAACTCATATTTTGGAGGAACACTGATTACCTTGCGGTCCAGTTGTTGCAGAGTCCTGCCGCCCACTGATCCTCTACTGTAGGCTTTTCTTGAGCCGAAGAACTGTGCGCCTGGATCACAGCAGGCGTTTCTTGTGCCAGATCACTCCAGGCTGAAAGATACCACATTTACTGAGAGTCAAGCAATTTATAATATGAATTCGTTAGAGAGCTTTAATAGTACTGACAGTCTTGCCACCTGCTTACAATTTCAGACATCAATACAGGTCAGTTGATGAATTAGCTTTTATCATTGCTTCATGCTAATAAATTACTAAATAGACATCGTATCCTTGCTGATCATTTAATTCATGTTTCTGGTGAGCGTTATTGATGAAACATCATTCACAGTTAGATTCTATTGATGTTACCACCTTGTTGTGATTGATTTCAGGTTAATGGAATCGATCTGCGAGGTGCCACTCACGAACAAGCTGCAGCTGCACTGAAAGGAGCGGGCCAGACGGTAACCATCATCGCCCAATACCGGCCCGAGGGTAAGTGTCCGTCAGCTCCTCCTGACCAAACATCGTTGCTGAAGGTCACATGTTTCTTACTCACGGAGCCACTCAGAGTGCAGAGGTCGCCTTTAGCTGCAGGCAGGACAGAAACACAACTCACTCAGACATTTTTGGGCCAAGGCCAGCCCGGTGCGTTTATTATTCCTCTTGACTTTTACAGAATAGCGCATGTGCCCTTGGAGTGTCGAGGTGCCATGTTTGATAAGTGTCAGTTAGGATGTTTGGCTGCTCTGGACTTCAGTGACCCATTCAGATGGGGTTGAATGCATCAGCGTAATCTCATATCCGAGAATGCTTTTACTGGCTTTTCTTACTTAAAGGTAAAGTGTGTCATTTTTTCCATGTGACAGTCCTTTCGTAGGATTCATTAATTCTATAAAGTTTTCATGGTTTTCACAAAACAACCCTTTTTAGCCATTATAATAAACAGAACTGTTACTTGAGCAGCAAATTAGCATACTAGAATGATTTCTGAAGGATCACGTGACACTTAAGACTGGCATAATGATGCTGGAGTTTAACAGGAATAAATTACATCTTAATATAAAAAATACAGTTTGAAATAAAAAGAAGTTTGGAGGAGTGGTGAGTAGAAGCAGTATGTAGATTTATTTTTTATGTTTATCATGATGATGTTTATATACTCCCACTTAGTGACTTATTAGCTATTCTCAAGACTACTGAAGCTGAATATAAGGTTGGTAATGTATTTGATGTCAGAATAAAACCTCACAATACCTTGAACTTGAGTTAACCACGGACCTTATTTAAATGATTACTCAAAATGAAAATTTGTCATTAATCTCTTAACCCCATGTCACTCCAAACGCTTAAAAGCTTTGTTTGCCTTCCGAACACAATTTAAGATATTTTGGACAAAAACCGAGAGGCTTGTGAGTGTCCCATTGACTGCGAAGTAAATACCACTACTGTCAAGGTGACAAATTTGTTGAATAAAGTTATTATTTTTGTTTTCTTTCTGTGTAAAAATATTCTCTTTGCTTAATAGTGTTACTGTTAAACCACTGATGGCAAATGGACTATTATAACAATGACTTTCATACAATTGGACAGTCACAAACCTCTTTGTTTTCATCCAAAGTATCTTAAATTGTGTTCCAAGGACGAACAAAGCTGTTAGTTCACACAAAAATGAAAATGTTATCATTAATTACTCACCCATAAGACCTCTTCGGAACACCAATGAAGATATTTTTGATGAAAATAGAGAGCCATCGAACCTCCATAGACAGCAACACAACTGAAGTGATCCCAGATCCAGAAACGTAGCAAAAACATCTGTAAAATGTTTTTTTTTTACATCCATGTGACACCAGTGGCTCAACTTCACTTTTGCAATGTTAGTAGAATACTTATTTGCGCAAATAAATTTGCACAGATCTCTATTGAGTGACAGATGGCTCTCTGACATCATCAAAAATATCTTAATTTGTATTCCCGAAGATGAACAAAGGTTTTATGGCTTTGAAACAACACAAGAGTGAGTAATTAATGACAAAATTCTCAATTTTGGGTGTGGAACGACAGGATGGTAAGTGATTAATGACAAAATTTTAATTTTGGGGCAGAGTAACCCTTTAAGACATTTACACTAATTCAAAAAACCCACTGATTTTTTTAAGTACTTCAAATACTAATTCCTAATTTCTGCTGCACTCAATGATTTTTTCCAATTCCAGCTGTCAGAACTAGAGGCACCAGAAATGACACACTTTACCTTTAAATTGTGATCATATTTTCTATGACATTGGAAACGGTAAATGAGGTGTGCATAGCATGAGCTGCAGGTGTGTGGTCATACAGTCTGTGATAAGGTGAGAGAGACAGATGTGGCAGCATGGTCAGGTGTGTACTGATATGTCCTCTCTTTTTTCACCCGTCAGAACTTGCCCTGTGCTCCCCACGCCGGGCCCCGCCTCCAACTGCAGGTTTGTGCCATGTGATCAGCACCTGGGTCAAGAACAGTACCACACAGACAGACTGCACAGAGCTAGACCTCAACTAATGACTCGACCGCTAGAACTACAGATTTTATAGTTCCTTTGTTCTCCCCTCCCATGAGGCTTATGGGAACTCCGGGACAGTTGGAGCACTTAGATCTGAAGTTCACAGCTCAGGTTCCTTCTAACTCTCTGCAGTCTGGCTGAGGAACGTGGTCTCATTCTTGCCCCAAGTGGCGGCTCTGACCATGGGCCTCTCATTCAGGGGAAAGGAACAGAGAGAGACCATGCTCTCCTGATAATCCTGTGTGCATCCTGTGTTCCCCCTGCCTGCTGCCTCACTCGATAAACTCTTCTCGGCTCCTGTTGTGTTTGTTTTTGGCTCTAACCCACCCGTCCGACACAGACGGCTGCTCTTCAGTACATGCACATCCAGGTTTTAATTCTGGGAGATCAAGACATTTTATAATGTTTACATTTTTTTATATAAATAGACTCAGAAATGAGGTACTTCAGCGTAAATCATACATATTAGATTATTTTGGGGGTGATAGGATGTTTTTGTCTCTAATCCCTTCAAAGGCTGCATTATTTTTTTATCAAAATAAAATACCGTAATAATGTGAAATATTTTTACCGTGTTTGATGTTTTAATGCTTTGTTTTTCCCCATGTGCATTTATACATTCAACAGATGCTTTTATCCAAAAGCACATTTCTTTTATTATTAATGTTGAAAACAGTTGTACTGCTTAATAATTTTGTGTAAACCATTATAGGTTTTTCATTATTCTTTGGTGAAAAATATTAATATAAAGAAATTATTTCCAAAATTTAAAAAAAAATAGTAACTGACCCAAAACTTTTGAATAGTAGTTATAGCGAAGCGTATTATTATTTATTATAATAATATAGTTATTATTTTTCACAGTTAAAAGTAGCAGTAGCACTGTTGGAGCCTTATTTGTTTTTTTATTTTTTATAATAGATTGATTTAAATTTGCCCACATTGTTTTTTAACTCCAGTCCTGAGGACCACCTCCCAGAATGTTTTAGATGGCTTCTTAATTAAAACGACTGATTCAGCTCATTAGACATCTAAAACATTCTGGGAGGTGTTTCCTGAGATCTGGAGTTGAAAACCACTGATATACATTAGATGGCCTAAAATACATGGACTAAAAACCACAAAACTGGGTGTTTTTTAGGTTCTACAGTACGTCTCTCACAGGAGCTAAATTAAGAGCTCAGGGTCAGGGTTCGGGTCAGCAGCCATGCTTGTCTTACTGCACTGCTCACTGTCTCCGTTCCTCTCCTTGCCTCCTCTTCCACCTTTGACGTTCTCCTTTCCCAAACTACCTGCCCTGCTGAAACCAACACACCCTTAACAGACCCACACAATGGCAGCATGTTAGCCCACTCACAAACTCAGAATTCTTTTGGTCTGTAGCAGTTTTTTAAACTAATATGTTTGAACATATTAGTACAGATTCAGTCTGTTTGCAGCTGAAGCTTGGTATTTGTATTTAATACAATAGCACTCATGCATTTTTAAGTGTGACTTAACTGTCTAAATACATGTTGGAGCTACTGTATATGTTAATGCATGCATTATTAAACACTACACATTATTAAGTGTCCTGTACCAAAATAACCGCCAGGCATCCTGTATGACTAACACATAATGGATTATTTGAGCATTTTAGCATCTTTTTGATATTGTATGATCCTCTGCTGTTCCTCAGTTGACTTCAACACAGCAGAAGCCTGCTATAATCATTATGGAGACTGATAATACTTTATTCAAAGTAAATGACCAATCATTTTCTAACTTCTGACACCCATCCAACATATATCATTGGATGAGATCCTATGTAAAGCAGTTAGATATGTGGAGTAGAGTTAAGTTGATGATCTCTTTCTGGCAGGAGGGCCGGAAGTGCTTTGGGGGTATGAATTTGGCACGTGCATAGGGTTTCCCATCCATAAATAAGGTCTTGAGGACTGCTTTAGCAAATGGAAGAGGTAAAGATGCTTTTTGTTCAGATGGTGGTAACAGAGTCATCAGAGGTTTCTAGAGCAGCTACTTTTGACATTCTGTTCTCTTCCTGGACCAGTAACTCCCAAATTTCTCTCAGTCCCCTTTTGTTATTTCCTAAATTTTGGCTGCGTTGTATTGATAATGTTGAACTTTTGCAGACCAAGCCTTGGTTAGGAGCATTGTGAATCCACACAAATCAATTATCTTGGCATCAATATAGCAATATCCTCTGTTTGCAATGTAGCCGGGCTCCCACTATGCGAAACTGTTTAGTATAGACATTTTGTGGGTTTTCACAATAAGTTTCGGAGGCGCTTTTACAAGTTTGCAATAGTCAGCATTATGAGCATTTAGTCATAGAGTTGTGGTTCCAACTAGGCTGATCTTTTCTTCGTGGCTCAATCCAATTCCCCTGATGCTCTCAGGATCGATTCTGGGGAGGTTGAGCTCATTAAGGTGCAGGGGTAAATGCAAGCTTGCACTTTCTACAGGGGAGTTGTGGGACTGCTGAGATGGGCTTTCCAAGGGTCCTTTTCATTAGCTACTCCCGAGTCATTGCAATACGACAGTCTCACTGTGTAACAATACAAAAAATGTACAGAATACGCAGAAGATGCATTGATAATCAAACAAAACCATAGCCCAGCTAAGTTGACATTATTACAGTAAGTCTGTCAAATCAAACCATGGAAGTAGGCTTTTATTTCATAAACTTTTCAAGAATTGAGTGTCATTTGGTAAATCGTTATCTCATACATTTAGTTAGGATTATTAATTTATTAAAATGTATTCAAATAAGTTTGCATAACATTTACTGAGGCATTTAAGGAAATTGCTCTTAAAGGAAAGGTAACGTAAAATAAAGGTCACATGATTCAATTAAAGTAATGGGGCAGAATTTCAAATTTAAGATTCGTCCTTCTCTGCTATATTTATGTAAATGTTTTTTTTTTTTTTTTTTTAAAGATAGGATAGAAAAAATATCATGCTGTTAGAATGAACAGGTAGAGAGATGGTAGACAGATAGTTTAACCATGGTCGGACAGCATTGGCTAGCTTGTTTACCGTCTCTGGGAAACATGATTACATGCGATTTTATCAGAGTGCCCTCAGGTACAGCAAACACTTGGTAATTTCACAGTAACTGAAACCCATACAAAGATCCACATATTGCAGGCCATTTTCTCTTCCCTGAGAAAATAAACAGATTGCAGAAGTTCTACAAAAAAATACTTTAATGACTGTCCCTTTAAATCCAAAAATCATTTACTGTCAGAGCACATAGCAGTTTTTAGCTGGTAGACTTTGAAAAGGTTTTTCAGATCTGACATTTTCATTTGTTTTTGTGTGGTTCTGTTAATGTGGCTTTCTGGTAGACAGGATTGAGGCCACTAGTGGGGACATACTGACATCACCAGTGTGCGTACACTAAACTCAACAGACAGCCAATGACGGGCCAAGAATACCTGAGGGTACTCTGTACACACACACACACACACACACTTTACCTAGCTACCTAAATGAAGACATATTATACACTTATGCTTTTTTTAAACTGCAAATTACATTCAAATTACAAACAAATTTTCTTAAATCAGTATTTGTTTACCAATACTAATATAGTTTTCAGAGAATGAATGTTGAATTAAATACATTAAGCACACTAGCAAATCTCAAGCATATTTTCTTAGACTTGGAGAAAAATAGGGACAAAAACAAGGAAAAGTAAGCCTAATCATATGCACCTTTAAGGGAAATCCTCAAAGGTACATTTTTGAGTTAACTAACATTTGGGTATAGGCAGCTTAATAAACCCACGCACGTTATTACAGACAGGATAGGCTACAATGAATTTCTCATCGTTAGGAATTTTTAATAAAACCTTTCTGTTTGGAGCGTCAACAAATACAACATTAATGAAATCTGCTTTCTCTATAAATCTAACGCCCCTCAGATAAACCTGGTGCCATCAAAAATCTAATGTTTGTGTGTGGAGAGAGAATGTGGTCTGCAGCTAACAGGCCATTAATCATTCGACTGGATAACCAGAGCTCTATGAATGGCTATTTTACTCTAATATTTTGTGTCCCTCTGATTTATGACTAACCTCTGCTCTCCTCCATCTCATTCTTTCTAATGAAGCGCAAACATCTAAACAACTTCCACAGAGAATGAATCTTTCACAGTACTATTGTTTTATTGTTCAGATTGCGCCACATTCATGCAAGTTCGGCCGTGTTGGTAATTTAAAGGGCAACATTCAGTAAGAAGTTTTTTTTTTACTTGATTTATAATATTTACAATCATATTCTGGGTGTTTTGTCATAGACTGTACAAAACTAATTAGCTTAACCTTCTGAGAAGTAATTTTAGGGTCACACAAGGTTATCTCTCCTCCTCTCAGGAATATTATTAAAATTCCATGAATACTAACTTCAGTGCATAACTCGAAATGGGACATGAATTATACATCAAATTGTGCAGCTTGTTGAGGAGAGCTGTGCTATTACGTTTCTAAGCAATCATGCTTACAATTTTCACCTGGCGGGTGAGAAAAATGAATTTCACAGATTGTGAAAGAAAAACCTGATTCATAGATTATAAAGACAACCACGTATGTCTTTTCAACTGCTCAGAGCAGCCTAGCAATCCCGTAGCAACGGACTAACAATGAGTCAGAACACCTTAGCAATAGAACACCCCCACATTGTTTCGTTCTTTTCGTTATAATTTTTGGACTTTGTGTTTTTCAGAACACTCTTTTGGGTTGTCTGGGAGTATATATTTCTTTAATGGGCTGTGAGGTGGACTTTTGCCAGTGTTTAGCCACTGCTTGGCCCTGATCCCAGATACCCTGTGGCTGAGTTTCTCTGGCTGAGCTTCTATTGGCAGATTCTCAAGAGGATACAGTCTGGAGACAAACATACATGACAACCATGCCTGGACGGCTGCTTACACACACACACACACACTCATGTACACTTAGACCAAACCTTCATACCACTCTACCACCTTTAAAGTGTTGTCACTTTAGGATGAAGTAAAGTGAGTTCATTTGACGACCAAAAGGTTAACCATGAAGATTTCGCTCATATTCAAGTTGCCCGTGTGAATTAGCAAAACACGGATAAACAGAAAGCATCTTGTTTTTTAAATATGGCTGTATCAAAAATTGCTAACTCTAAGTAGGTACTTCATGAATTTCAGTTGTTCGTGTTTTATCACCACTTGAATGCAGATGGGTTTAATCAGAAATACAACAAAAAAAGCCCTTGAAAAATGTGTTTTTATCAAAGTAGTGCATTTGCAAGCAAAATAGTTTCAGACGTCATATTCTTTCACCTGCCTATGGGAATAATTGAAATTGTGAGCCTGGAAAGTCCCTTAACTCATTCAGGATATGCGCTCACCTAACCCTAACCTAGAACATGGATTGCCATAAAAACTTGTCAATGGCGGAAAAGCGTTGCATCTTAATTGAAGAGATATCTCATCAATGGTGGGGAAAGAGTTAATAGGTAATAGTTTTTTCACCGACTTTATAGTAGAGAAGCAATTGATTTAGGAGACAGCCCGTGATTTTCTCTTTAAGCAGTGCTTTATACATCTCTACACTACTGACATTTTCAACAAAACCTTTACTAATCTGACCACATCTTTGGACTCATCGTTACAATCTTTGCTCACCATTGTCTTCCTATCTCAGCATCGTCTTCCTCTTTCAGCACTGCAGTCTGTAGATACAGCAGCATTATTTAGCTAAAAGCTTGTGCACACGTGTGCGCTGACACAGTACAGATGATGCTGGCTTAATTTACAGTCTCTACTTCCCTGGAAATGTCACACTGCCAGTTCTGTAGCTCACACATTGTGATTGTACCTCCTGGCGCAGTGATGCTCTTTTCCCCTGCTGCGGGTGGAGCTGTATTTGGCATGTCGGAGTCACTGCACAACAGCTAATGAGACTACACAAGCTGTCCTCTATTAACTGAAAGCATCTCACTGCAGACTGACACGAACATGTGTGTTTGTGTGTATGAATGATGCGCAAAGGTGGCCGTCTGCCTGGATGTGTCCGGCTGCGTGCACGCTAATACGAAACCAACATTTGTGACAGTAAAGTCAGTTATTTGTGCAAAATTAAGACAAATGTTTTGAATGCGCTTGCTTTAACATGCACGTTTGATTATCAGCACAGAATCTCTGAATGTACAGCCGCTGTACAGTTTCTTATCTTTGTCTGTGGACGTGTGGTAATCCATCATCCCAAAAAGCATGTAATCTTCCTCAAATTTCTCAGCTTGAAATGCAGGTCTGAGACAGGCAGGGGTTGAAAGCTTTTCATCTGTCTAGAAGGTTCCTTGTGCAGTAGATCCTTGCTGCTTTTTGAGGGAAAGGTGCAATTTTGTGAATTACAGCAGAATCTGAAGAGTCTAGATAGATAGATAGATAGATAGATAGACGGTCATCTTTACTACGATGGTCATGTCTGCACTGTAAAGTATTTTATA
>JAUMHP010000059.1:9782958-9796246 GCA_032361065.1 Enteromius trimaculatus
GTGAATAGCTCAATGTATGAACTTTTTTTTCGATCTTTATTTAGAAAAGACTATCAAACATTTCTAACGGCGTTCCCCAAAAAAACATCTCCTGAAGGTTTGTGTGCTCAGCAGTCTTTTTTTTTTTCCGTTTGAGTGGATTTGTTCGGGATGAGTGCGTCCCTCACTGCAGGATTGTTTTGGGTTCTCTACTTTATCCTCTGTCTGAGATTTGCACCACTCTGAGACTCTTTAATCTGTTTCCCTCTCTTTTTCTTTCTTTCTGTCTTTTTTGCTGGAGAAGAAGAATCTCTTTGTTTCATTGTTATTGTTTAGGTAGAGCTTAGTTTCCAGAGTGATTTAAATAACGCTAGCATATTCCATTGGGAGGGAATTACTTTTTTTAAGCTTTAAATGCACAACATGACTGTATCATCATCATAATTGTCCTTGATCTTCCTCTCTCAGCCTGCAGCCTAATGACAAAATTTAGTTGTCATTTGACCTTTGAGTTCCAGCAAGGACAGACAGGGCTCTCAAATCAGCCTTATTCTTCAGGAGTCCCTTTGATGACCCTTATGCTCATTTAAAACACCAGAAGCCGTTAACATTAGTGCTTTATTTATTTGCATAAGATATTTTAGACCAATTAAGTTGTGAAGGACACTGAATAAATAAGCAACCAGAAAAGGAGCCAAATCAGCTGTAACGTGTTGCTCAGGTGTGGTAGGTTCTCTGTTGGGGTTGCTGTGCTGGTTTGGTTGGTCTAACGGTGTTCCAGCTGGGCTTTGGGGCATTGCTGAGTGCTCAGGTTCAGCACTCGGTGTGTGTGTGTGCGTGTGTACTGTACATTGGTCTCAGCAGCAGCCACAGCAGATGTCGTTCTCTGCTGAAACAGGGCTGAGGTGTGCAGCAGCTCAACAAACTGCAATGCCATGCATTAGATTACCTGCTGAAAGAGCATGGGTCTTGTTTTAGGAGGGCAAATCAGTTTTAAAGCTTGTGTGTGTGTGAGTGTCTGTGTCTTTGCCATGCTGAAAAACACACAACAGCGTAACCCTACAAGTAAATAAAACACGTTATTGGTGCATGTTTTACATGGCTATACTATGTTGATCATTTTACTTCCATTATTTGCCAGGTCACTAATTTATTCTGAATAAAAATTGTTTCTACAGCAATTTTTAATGGGGATGGTAAGATTTTTTTTTAAGCTTTTGAAAGTTTTTGTCTGTAAAACTGCTCACTTATAATAAAAAATATACTATATATATATATGAGAAAAGAACAGTTTTCTATTTTAATATTCATTAGTCAACCTTTAAGTGTATCAAAACCTTTCCTTAAAGTCCTTAAACCTAAAACCAAAATGCATTCTTGTCTTTGAACTTTTATGAGCTTGTTTAATTCACTTCAGAATGTAATTTATTTCCTGTGAATGAAATGAATTTTCAGCAGCCGTTGTTCTGTTCAGAAATCATTAAGCTGATTTGGTGTTCAGGAACCATTTTATTATTTTTTATAATTTTGAAAACGGTTGTTTTTATGAACAAAACCTTTGATTGATTCTGTTTTTGCAGATGTTTTATGAGTCAGATGAAGCTATCATTGTCACATTTTTGAAGTTGTGGGATCTTATTATAGCTGTGAAATGGGATCTTCGTTTTTTTATCAAGGGCACACATAAATTTAGATTTTCAGATTTGTGTTGGTGTTTGAGGATTAAGGCTTGAACCCCCCCAAAGGAAGGCAAAAAAAATAGAGGGTCTTAAAGTGCACATGTTAAGTTATGGATAATATATAGTCGGCTGGTTATTATCTTGCAGAATGATCAATGTTTCAGATCTTTGCAGATTCACTATCAGCCTTCATACAACAAAGAGACAAAAGTGGCATGTTATCGGATATCAAACATTTGTACCATAGAAGATACTTAATATGACTTTACCGTCTCTCTCTCTCTCCTACATTTCCTAGATTGAATGTGTGACCTTGTGCTAGAAGTCAGCACAGAACAGCTACTGTATCTTGTATTGATCAGAGCTGTCATCTCAGACATTAAGACCACATCCTTTCTGGACAGCATTTCTCCTGAGAGATTTTTGTATTAATTCTTTGGTTTGAGACTGTTTGTTTGCATGTGCTCTGTTCTGTTCCAGTGGTTTTAGGGTTTCCATTCCAGAGCTTGATCAATAAAAATAGAGAATGCATTATGTTTACGTTATGTTTTATTGCATTATGCTTAAGCTTGCTTGGTTATGTTTGTGTTTACAGAATACGGGCGTTTCGAGGCAAAGATTCATGACTTGCGAGAGCAGATGATGAACCACAGCATGAGTTCTGGATCCGGATCCCTCAGAACCAATCAAAAACGCTCACTATATGTCAGGTAGACCTCATTTATTTAACACTTTCTTTGTGTTTTTCATGTTTTTTAGTAAATTATTCTAAAAAGCTACAGACTTTCCTTACCTCAACATCTTTATCTTTTTTTAAGCAAAAACTAGTGAATGCTTGAAACATGAAAACAGATTTGAAATAGATTTTGTCTTCTCAAGACAGTTCACATATTTTTACTAAAAAACAAGAAAAACAGAAGATGTTTCGGTTGTGAATGACTTGTAATGAAGGTTTCTGTCATAACAGATGGGATACTGATATCCCAGCAGCCCCTGATCATGTAAACTTGCTGTTAACTGTCTCCTCATGACATTCTTGTTATGTGGGACTGATGTTGGATTGATGTGAACATGAGTGTGGTCTCTCTGGGAAATGAGACATGTTTCTAGCCTGAAGCAAGATGTTTGTTATACACACAAGCACACATACACACACTTCAGGGGTTTGCGTGTGAACCAGCAGGGTATCTGTGAGTCAGAAATCATCAGTGTCCACTACGCCTTACACACACACACACCAACACAAGAGAGCACATGCTGTCTTATGTGTGTGCTCTGATCCTAGATCGGCCAGAATTGGGATCATACTGTTTTACATGACATTTAAAACGGGTAGGAAAGTGGCAATCGTGATCCATTTTAAGATTTTCAAAGAAACCTCTTTTTGCTCACCTCTTCTCTGTTCTTAAAAGGATAGTTCACTTAAAAAAAATCAATTATGTCATTAATTACTCAACCTCATGTCGTTCCACACCTATAAGACCTTTGTTTGTCTGTTTTGTCACAAATTAGGCTACTGATGAAATCCGAGAGTTTTCTGACACTCCTCAGACAGCAATGCAAGTACCATATTCAAGGCCCAGAAAGGCAGTGAAGATATCGTTAAAATACTTCATGTTCAAAGAAACCATGATAATAGTTTGAACCCATTATTATAATATTTTCAAGAAATTATGAAGATAAACAGTGTTCTGTTCTAGCCTCCAGGTTTACTCCAAACGACCCATGTGACAGCATTGTTTGGCTACTCTTCTGAACAGCTGTTGTGATTTTCCCAGATATGTTTCACAATGCAATCAGCAGAAGAGAGATTAGTTTCTCATTCCTCTTTAGCTTGGTAGCAACATGCAGCTGTAAATTTCTGATTTGACTTGTGTGTGAGGTAGAAAACTTCAGCAGAACCAGCACACCTGTGGAGATCTATTGTGATAAATAGCCCTCCTGTCAGCGATTTTACATATGCACACCTCCTCTCCTCATGATGAACAGCATGCACCGCTCCCACAGCATTAAAAGATGCTCAATATCTCCTTCCCAGCTGCAGTCGAATGCCGCAGGCCCCCTCTGTGGGTGCTAGATAATTGTACTGTGCCGGAGCCAGTCCGTAGAGCTGGCCCGTTTTGCAGTACACGGATGCTAGGAAAAGCTGAGACACAGAAATCAGAGACATTTATTTGCTGCAAAACACATCATCTCGCTAAAGTTTGTCATTTTACTAATGCTCGACTTTGGAGTCATATTATGGGGATTATATCGTGGAAAACTGGATTTCGAATTTCCTTTTTCATCAAGATATTTGCGTTTCAACCATGAACATACGGTTACAGAAAAAAGTAAGTGAACCCTTGGATTTCTGCATATGTAATCATTGACCACTCACAATATCAGGGAATAAAATACACTACGCAACTACAGAACAGATTTTTATACAATTGTGGATGGTAGGGATTGAGTAGATACAAATACTCGGGTGAGAATTTTTATTTTTGGGTGAACTGGCCCTTTAACAATAAGAACAATATTGCAAACTGCTGAGGTCTTGTGTTTTGGTACTAGAACTTTAAGTGAGCATGTCATGGAGTAATATAAGTGTATCTCAGGAAAAGAAACTTGAATTTAAATATACAATATGGCCCCTGCGGTATACTCTACTTTTAGAATTCTGCAGCTGAGGAAGGAGATTGTTGTGAGGCAGGAGTTTCCTAAAACTCTGCTCAAGGAAACAGAAAATTATGACAAAAGTCTAATTTCCAGTTTGCCTCCGCTGAGTTCTGGTGAGATGAATGCCGAGGTGTGATCGCTGTTGGCTGCGAACTATGAATAGAAAGCACACGTCAATGTTAAAGCAATGCATGCACAACTCCATTCACACACTGACTCAGTCAGGATAGGATATGAGTCAGTTATTGAGTGCTTTTCCTCAATCAGCATGTTTCAGTGTTTCTGTCACAATGAATCAACATCACAATTTCACAGTTTTCTGCGTGTCTGTGTTTTGCGTGCGCGCGCACTGCTTATTTACCTCCTCGAAGCATTCTCGCAGTCTCTCTCTCTTTCTGCGGTAGCATTTACATGTAACCATAACAACGTCCTTCCTCTGTGTGATCGGAGAAAGCAATACACATCTCTTTATCCTGCTTATTATGCAGAAAAGTCTAGTGTGTTTGTAATTTGTCCAGTGCAAATGTAAATTTCTGAATATAAATTGCAAAAATGTCTGGTTGTGTCTAGGGACTGTGACACTGAGAGAGAGCTAGAGATTCTTTTCTTACAATCCTGTGAATATTGATTTTACGTTTGTGTGTTTCATTTTCCAGACAGCAACCATTAAAGTTGGCTTTTTTTGGCCAGCAGAAGCAACTTTGCATTAACACCTCTCACATTTTCTTCACAAATTGTAAAAATGTAGTAATCACGTAAAATCTTCAGTTGCTGTAATGTATGTAATTCATTCTTGCAAATGTCAGACGGTGTCCTGTTATTTCACCAGCCCGGGCTCTTATCGCCATGAGGCCTCTGATCTACACATACAGATTCCACTCCACTTTACTCTCAGGGGGCTTTTAAACACCCCGTTTCTCTGTAACAAGTAAAAGTACCACATTATCTGCACCTTTGCCAGCACTCTGACACTTTCTTCTAGTTTGCGTGTTGTAGATGTATTACTTTTTCCCGCTTTTGCCATGCTGACGGCTTCAGCTTTTATCTTACTGCTTAGCAAATACTACACTCATTTTTTCAAGGACTGAGGCAGCACTCACTCTCAACAAATTACGTTACAGACATTTGCTGTAGTGGAAAAATGCTGTCCACCCATGGATGTACCCTTTTCTGCTGAGCACTGTATATTACACACATGCTGTACCTGTACTGTTTCTCTTGCAGTTACACAGAGATTCAGCCCCTCAGCTCTTCTACCGCAAGACCCACACAATAAATCACAAGAAAAAACCTCTCAGGGGCAAATTTGCTTAACAGTATTTCTGTCCAAAAACCTGCCCTATAAGCCAGACTTAACTGGTGTTGTAGTTGTAACTGAACCGGTTAGAAATCATTTTATTAACTAAAATAAAAATATAAAAATTGTAATTTAATAATTATTGTTTGTGTAAGCTAAGCTAAAAATGTGAAAATAAAATGTTTATATAAAAGCTAAGTGCTATAAATAATGCTGTAATCTACAGCTTTTTCAATACAGAATGCTTTTATCTGGTAGTTTATAAATCTGTTTCATCGTTTGTATCGGCTGAATGCTTTAGAGACAAGAATATGTTTTATTTATTATCGTAGGGATGCATAATGCCTGCAGAGGGGAAGTGAGAACGTTATTCAGTATGTGTCATATGACAGTAAATTTAAAGTTTTTGTCAGCAGCCTGCTCTAGCACATGCTGTTTTCTGGAAGTGTCTTGAGAAGCATCACTGCCATAATGATGCCATGGAGGAATGAATTCACTGTAATAAGCTGAGAACCTGCCAGCATACAAACATAAAAAAATATTATTTATCTCAACTGTACAGTACGTAGCTTGCAGTTTCCATAACAACCTTAACGTCTTCGTTGGCCGATGAGAGGGAGCATGTGCTTTTTTCCCTAGGCATGTGTTCCAGTGTGTGTGTTTATTTTATCCTTTAATAAAAACAAAGGTTAACGAGGACATTGAAGACAACACTTTATTTGCTTTATTTGTATATAGTGTGGTTGATCTTTTCTTTTTGTGCTCAGGATGGTTTGTAATGGTGACTTACCACCGTTATGCTGTATATTATTGTTTGAATTCTCAAGTGACCCAAATGAAGCCATTTGCACCATCACATTTTTAGAGTGTTTTTTTGGGGGGGGGTTACAGCTGGAAGATCAGTTGTATGAATATTGTTTGTTGTGGAATAATGCATGCTTGTGAAATTACATCTGTGGGATAGAATGTTTCATCCATTAGAGCAGGATATGTGCCAGCCATTATGTGCAACCAATACATTTTGTCATGCAGGTATTACATCTGCTCACAGCGGTGCAGTATGGGTAGCTCTTTTCATTGATTTCATCCTTTTTATCCTTGGGATAATACTGATCGCACAATATGCAGAGAAAGTTTTAACTTTTTAGTTTTATGCTGTGTAATGTTAGAAACATTTGACTTATTTTGGGAATTTTAAATCATGTCTGTGTATTTAATTCCATTTAAAGGTTTGGGGTTAGTAAGTAAATATATATATATATATACAGTACTGTGCAAAAGTCTTGGGCCACTAGTATTTTCACCAACATAAAAAAAAATTTAAGTTGGTTATTTCTTCTTTTGTGGTAGCGAAATATAGGTTTCCATTTCCAAACATTATTTTTGCCATTAGTTGTAATAATGCAGTGAGATTATTGTCTGTACAAGGACAAGTGCTCCACATCCACACTAGAGTGCGGACTGGGAATGTCCGAGCCCAATCCCAGCCTGATCTAATTTTTTTCTCATACTAATGACACATGCACTTTTTTTTGGAAAGTCCGCTTTTATTAAGCATCTGTAGGATGACGTTCGGAAATGTCAACAGATGAGAGCATCAGTGCCGGCAAAAAGCGCCGTTATAACACAGGCGCACGTTCGCGCTGATGTGACCGAGCCCGACCCAAACCCGAGAATCCTTTCTAAATATCAGTTCGAACCCGACCCGGCCCGTCGGGTATCCATCCTCTACTCCACACAGAGATCTGATCTGTGTGATCTGTCTGTTCACCATCCAGTCTGTCTAGAATCACATGAAGTAACAGAACAAACTGGGACAGACTAAATCCAGAAGAACTGTGGCAACGTCTCCAAAAAGCTACCGTACTGTTAAAAGTTTTAGTAAAATTGCTGTAAAATGAGGACGCTTTTAAAAATAATGCCATAAATAGATTTAATTTATCAATTAACTTCTATTAACTAAATCAAATGAATATTTGGTGTTCCGAGGTACACTTGCCCGTAGTTTTTCAGGTAGCTTTCCAACATCTTGGAGACGTTGTCACACTTCTTATTCTGTCTCAGTTTGTTCTGTTACTTCATGTCATTCCAGACAGACTGATGAAGATCAGATCAGATCTCTGTGTGGAGCACTTGTCCTTGTACAGACAATAATCTCACTGCATTATTACAATTAATGACAAAAATAATGTTTGGAAATCATGTAATCTGATATTTCGCTACAGCAAAAGATAGAAATAACTGATTTAAAGTTGTTAGATTCTTTTCTTGGTGAAAATACTAGTGGCCTAAGACTTTTGTTCAGTACTGTATATTATTTAAAATAAATGTTTACTGCTTTCTAAAAGATCTGCTGGAGTAACAGTTTCGGAAAATTCAGCTTTTTACAGGAATTGATATTACAGGAATGAATTACATTTTAAAATTAGAGCTGTCGAATAGATTAATCATGTTTAATTGCATCCAAAATATCTATTTCTTCAAGATTAAATGATCTGACATATATATTAAATCTGTAATGTATTTCAATATTATAGATTATGTATAATTCCACATTGCTATTATTACTGGATTTATAATTAAATAAATGCGGACTCGGTAAGCATAAGCGACTTATGAAAGAGACTTTCAGAAGCATTAAGAAATCTTACCTACCCATACTTTTGGTAGTGTATATAATCGAACTTTTCATTAATCATTTTAATCCCAGTTGCAATACTAACCTATTTATATCCATACAAAAATAAGATGCGTACATGAACACTTGATGTTCATCCTCTGTTTATTAAAACTTCATTAGCCCTTTAGATGATTTTAGGCCGGTTTTGTGTTGTCCACGTCTAATTTGTTGCATCTACATTCAAAACAGATGCGTTGTCATGGTTACAAAAGGCAAGCAGAGGTTATATGAGTGCTGACAGTGAACAGAGAAGATGGGGCTTGTGTATTAATATTACGCATTTCTTTGTTCCCCAAACTCTCACACTTTTATTCAGGAGAGCCTCTTCTAACGTGAGAGCTTTTATCAGGGCTGAATATGCAGTGTGTGGCGTCATGGCAGCATTTTTTTTTTTGGAACACGGTGTTCTAAATGTCTAAATGTCTTTAATAGATGCCTGTTTGTGTTGTTATTGGACATCCACTTATTTATTGCGTTTACAATTGCATCAAGGGGTCAAAGTTTGCTTTACTTCAGCTTGCGTACCCCCGATTGCCTCGATTGTATATTTTTATAAGCATCTGCCGTTAGGAGGTAGGTGTCATACAGTGGGCCTCCTTGGTTTTCACCCAAACAGAATTAGAAATGGTATAGACAATAGAAAGAGACATGAAACGCAATAACTCTGATTCAGCTTATCGCAGTTCTGCATGAAGCGTTCCGGCTAGGCTCGCAGTGACTAAATGTACCTGGAGGAGCGAGTTTAATGGGCATTATTGCTGTTATCTCTTGTATTGTGTACTCAGTGGGGCAGGCCTATAGGAAACCGTGGCAGCCTGTCTGTTCTTTTGTGTGCGGATGCATCTCAGCTATAGTGCTTCTTTCTAATGTGCTTCACCACTTGATCATCTACACTGCCCTGCTGGAGGTAGATAACAGTGAAAACAGCATGGCTTTAAAAATGGAGCATAGAATAGAATCGAAAGTACAAAAATAAAACAGCTATTACTTTTCCTGCTTATTTTTAAAGTGCATACTAAAGAGGAGTAGGTGACTCCAGTGCACATGCTTCCTTCAGACGCTTCAGGTTTAAACCCTTTGCGTGCATCATCAGTGTAAAATCTGTTCTTTAAATAGAGTGTTTGTGTCTCTTTCTCAGGATGAGTACATCAATCATGGTTATTCCTGAAAGGCTAGGCTGTTTCTCTTGATAGTGCTCCTCTATATGAGGATGAATGAGAAGTTTCTTCTGTTGCCGCATAGTGATTCACCCACTTCAGATGGCAGGAGTGTGTAGTAAACTGTGATCGCCTTTGAAATGGCTTCGCTTTTCTGGTCTGTGATATTTACCTCATGGAGGTTTTCTGTTACGTGAAGAAGTCTGTGTCAAAATCATATGGAATGTATGATATATTCATATATTTTGAGGTTTGCAGCATTTGAGAAAGCCCTGATTCCCGTGTTTACACTGTCAGTCAGGTTTAGGGTTGATAAGATTATATGTTTTTTTGAACGAGGTCTCTCATAATCACCAAGGCTGCATTTATTTGAAATATGAAATTTGAAATAATATCACAATTTAATGTTTGTTTGTTTTTTTTCTATGATGCAAATCTGAATGTTCAGCTTTCATTTCTTCAGTATCACATGATTTCTAATATGCTAATATGATCCTCAACAAATATTTTGGGTTATTATAGATCTAGAAAACAGTTCTGGTGCATAATATTTTTGTGAAAAACATGATAATATTTTTTTGATTTTTTTAAAAGAACAGCAAAAAATTTTTTTTTTTTTTATTGTTTCCATCCAAAATAAAAGTTTTTATTTTCATAATATATTTGTATACTGTGTATTTCTATTATGTATATGTAAATAAAAACACATGTATATATTTAAGAAAAACATGCTATGTTTATATAGTAGATATATTTATTTACAATATAAAATATTAGAATATAAATATATAAATGTATATACATTTTCTAAATGTATGCTGTTTGTGTATGTATTTATATATATATATATACATATATACTAATTATACACAGCACACATATATTTTATGTAAACAAAAACTTAAAAATTAATTTTTTGACAGCACTAGTCATACCCCACACCCCACAGATATATTAATATAGTAAGATGTTGGCTGTAATATAATGTGATGCAACTCTCTCTCCACCCCCAAGTGATGACAGTCGCTTGTAGATTTCTGAGGCAATGGAATGAAACAATCAGTTTTTTTTATTTTTTATTCAATCATATGTCATCATTCTACACAATGTGTATGAGTGCTACTCTGTAATGTGCTGACCCTGGCTAGTGGCACTTATTGCATCTTTCACAGCTGTATCTGCACATTTCACACATGTTGTTTTACAACACGTCAGCCATTACTGCCAATTCAAGACTGTTCTAGTGACAGATGGATGCAAAATGTTGCATGAAGGTGTCAAAAACTGATGTGTGCGTGCCTCTCTCTCTCTGCAGGGCTCTGTTTGACTATGAGAGGGCGAAGGATAGTGGTCTGCCCAGTCAGGGGCTCAGTTTCCGATACGGAGACATCCTCCATGTCATTAATGCATCTGATGATGAGTGGTGGCAGGCCAGGAGAGTGACGCTCGAAGGGGACAGTGAGGAGATGGGTGTCATCCCCAGCAAGAGGAGGTGAGTTTCATTCTGAATCACCTACACACGACTAAAGATTAAACCTGTGACCAGTGTAGATTCATTACCACCTTTTAAGGCTTTTGTGCTACCTTTAGTAACTACAAACCACATCCAGCCTACCTTTTTTATAAGAGCTGTCAGTAAATGTAAAAATGACTCAGGGGTTATCTGCTCAGATTGAGTTGATTTAATTGTATATTAATTATTTTAAAACATAACATACCCCCTTTTTTAAGTCACGTTTTACATTTGAATACAATTATTTGTACTAAATTAACATGTGACAGCCCTAGTTCTAATCATTACCCTACTGCCCTATATACAAGTTGGCTCTATAAAGAGAATATAAAATGGAAAACAGAATTTTCTTTCCTCTGCTGATATGAAAGAGTTGAATACAACATATGAATAATGAGCAACAAAAATAGGTCATTCATTAATATTAAGCTATCACATTCTTGCCTATTAATTCCTGATCTGTATTAAATAAAGAAGTTTTACATGTGAAGCAGCAGTATTCTGTTTGATTTGACATATCGGGGGAAAAATGGTCATGCAAAAGTTTAAGAAAAAGCTTTGATTGTGGTCTCTTCACCAAGGCTGTGTTTGTCAAATCCAAATGATAGAAAAATGTATACTGTAATATTGTGAATTTGCTATTTTAAAAACTATATTTAAAAGTATGTAATTTATTCATGTGATAGTAATTCAGTCATTACTCCAGTCTTAAGTGTCTCTTCAAAAATCATTCTGCTATGCTGATTTAGTGCTTGAGAAACAGTTCTTGTTATTATCTGTTAAAAACATGCACAAGTTTGTCCTGCTTAATGTTTTTGTGTAAAGACATTTGCATAGAATTTCACTGACGTCTTCTGTGTTAATGTGGTAGGGTGGAGAGAAAAGAGAGAGCTCGCCTGAAGACGGTTAAATTCAACGCGAAACCCGGTAGCCTCGATTCTAAAGGGGTGAGTGCTCCATTTGTTGAGTGATTGCCTTTAAAATGGTTTTATCAGTGCCAACATCCCAAATTCAGTTCGCCCCCAGTTTTCAGGTGTTAGCAGGAAGGGCCCAATAATTTAATGACAGTTTAGAGACCAGCAAGCCCCTGCTGCGCCTCTTCACTCATCTGGTGTAATATCTGTCTGTCTCTTCCCTTTTCTTCAGTCTATCCGGTTTACTTTCTGTCGTGCCCTGTCATCTTGAATATATTTTCCCATTTCAAGTTGTGCTGGTGGGTCATTGAGTCAGTCAGTCAGAGTGAAAGTGTGTGTGTGTGTCCTTCTGCCGCAGTGTGACAGCTCACTCTGTACTGCAGCGCAGCTTGCAAAAAGGCAGCTTCAGTTCGTATATAAAAGTTTGTCTCCTAACGCGTCTTTTATGAAATCAGTATGGTAAGGTCACCTGTAGTAAATATTTCTTGTGTTTGTGTTTGAGAGGTGAACTGAATAAAACTAAAGAATGCAAGGGTGTATTTTTAGTTCGGCACACAACTGCAGCGCCGTTCAGATTTTTAGCCTTATGATTCCCGCTAGTATCCATAGCAACATTTCAGCCGTGCCTGCAAATTTCCCTTGCTTTTTTTGTCTCTTGTTTCTCTTTCTTTTTTTCTCTCCCTCTGTCTTTTGAAGATGGGAGAGGGGTGGGGGTGTTGGCACTGATGGATTACTTGAGGATTTTGTCGTGGAGTTTTGTCTTGTGTTAAGATGCACCAACTTGTATATGTATCATTTCAGGTTTATGGCTCATAAGATTTCAGTGTTGATTGAAATTGCATTGATTATAGGATTGTTTACGTGCATTATAATAGAGAGGATTAGCATAGATATGCATATTCCCTTTAATCACTATCAGGGGTGCAATTGGTTTAATTCGTACATTACTGTATCACATCATGTCTGAAGATAATAATTATTTCTATGAAGTGTTCATTTAATTCAATAAAATAAATGCTACAATGATGTTATAATGATACTTTACAACTTTAAAAATCAATATTGTTTTTGCATTAGAAAAATCATGTGGATTGGGTGGAAAGTAATTTTTTGTGTATATATATATATATAACATTGATCCTAAAATAGGCTTGATGTAATATAATTAATATACAATTTTCATATATATATTTTTTTTCTTTAAATTTCGGTGTAAAAGATAATCTGAACATATTCTAGTCTGGTTTCACCATCACAGATTGTAATTTATCAGGAAAATTACATTCATATCAAATAGTATTTTGACCTCAGGTTCACCAAATCAGCTAGAAAATCACATTCAAAATCACCTCAGTCACATACAGTGGGTATGGAAAGTATTCAGACCCCCTTAAATTTTCCACTCTTT
>JAUMHP010000059.1:9796346-9814585 GCA_032361065.1 Enteromius trimaculatus
TACCATCCAACCTGACAGAACTGGAGAGGATCTGCAAGGAGGAATGGCAGAGGATCCCCAAATCCAGGTGTAAAAAAACTTGTTGCATCTTTCCCAAAAAGACTCATGGCTGTATTAGATCAAAAGGGTGCTTCTAATAAGTACTGACCATGTGATATTTTAGTTTTTCTTTTTTAATAAATCTGCAAAAATGTCAACAATTCTGTCAATATGGGGAGCTGTGTGTACAATAATCAGGAAAAAAAACCTTAAATGATTTTAGCAAATGACTGCAATAATAACAAAGAGTGAAACATTTCAGGGGGTCTGAATACTCTCCGTACCCACTGTATATGTTACCTCATTTATTTTTCTTTGCATTTCATAACCTTCATAAACAATTCACCTTCAGAGCATCATAATACTACACACAAGCAGCACAGATTTTGCCCATTTGATCAGCATGGCACCTGTCAAGACTGTCCTGCATGCTTCTATGAGTTCGAATTTGATTTGATTTTCTTATTTTTTGAGTCCCATTTGCCTTTGCATGGCACTAAACCAGCTTCAGTTGGTCTTTTGTTTATCATTGTTTACCTCCCTTATGTGTTCATCCCTATTGATCATGTTTTAATTTGAATACATTTGAGCTGTCTGAAAACAGCTCAGGTGCTGTGACGTCATGGACAGCAGGGTTTGAATCAGCCTTTACACCAAACAAAGATCACCTATTCACGATCATCCAAGCGCTCTCCGTTCGAGCCAAAAATATTGTAATTAGCGTATTTAATTTGGGTGAATTGCTAATTTAATTTAATTTCAGTGAATGGTCCAATGGGATGTTTGGTTGTTTCCTCGCTGCTGTCCCTCATGTCCAGCTCCGGTCTTTGTGTTGTTTTTGTCAGCATGATTGTGACAGCGTTTAGAGCCCCCTGTTTGCACCATGCTCTCTCTCCGCACAGTCATTCAGTGAAAAACGTAGAAAGAACTTCATCTTTTCACGCAAGTTCCCTTTCTACAAGAACAAGGACGCCGACGAGCAAGACGGCAGTGACTCGGAAAGTAAGTAGCCACAAATACACGTGCACTCTCACACGTAGGCGCATAAAAACTGCACACGCTCACACAAACGCATCCTCGGGGTGGGTTCAGAGGTCTAGGTGTGTGTAGGTAGCTCCAGGAAGCCCATGTCCTCCTTCTTCTGCTGGCGTTACTGCCCGCCCCACCAACAACCTTACTGTCTCTCTCTTCCTCTGTCTCTCTGTCTCCCATCCTCTTTCATTCTCTCTCTTCACCCCCCTCGCCTCTCTGATCGGCTGTGTGGTGTAGGACATCTCTGGAATAGGGGAGGACGGGTACGGAGCAAAGACACTGAGTAAGTGTGTTAAGGAATGGACCCAATACCCCTCTCCCAAGCACATATGTAACATTTCAGTTCAGATTTTTTTTTCTTTTCTGTTGCGTCGTCCTAGCCGTCTCCTACAACCACAGGCCTGTCTGCATGTCAGAATACTAATGTACTGTGGTCCACAGGTTGTAATGTTGTAGGGATTCCTGCATTACCATCCTTAGGTTTATGTGGTAGCTAAAATGTTGCATGAACATGTCAGAATAGCTGTCAGATGTTTGTTTAGTTTGTATGTCGAGAATGTTGTGCTATTTTCTATGTAAGCTTGTTTTTTTCATGGGATAAAAAAAATAATGAATAGGTAACTGTCTGTTTTTATCTTATAATTTTGACTTTTTTCAAAATCCTGGCAAAAAGTCAGACGTGTGAGATAAAAAAGCAGCAGTTGCTTTGTAGGATTTTTTTTTTATTTCATGGCAGAGAAAAAAAAACTGAGACGTTAGATGTAAATTTGAAATTCAGAAAACAGGCATTTAGTAATGGGTCAATAATAAATACAGATTATCAGACATGATTTAGAACGAATCAGAAAATACAGGTTATGGCTGTCTAGGTTACAATCTAGTCTTTTGTGTTTGTCTTTTATGATGTCTCTGCAGTGCTGCGACTAATGTTGTCTTGTGTTTTGACACTTTTTTATGTTCTCATCATGAACATTTATCCAACATAATTATTAAATTATGGCTTTAAGGGAATACAAGTCAGTCAAACTGAATATTTAACACTGTTCTCAGAGAATATGTATTTGTGCAGACATACAATCCATAGAGGGGGAAAGAGATAAAGGCTAGTTCACCCAAAAATTTAAATTAGGATGTTGTACTCACCTTCGAATCATCCTAGGTGTATGTGACTTTCTTCTTTCAGACTAATCCAATCAGCGTTACATTTAAGCTATCCAGCCCCCTGCAAGCCTTTCCATGGGACTAAGCGGGTGTTTGATGTATATAATTTGCAAAAGACGTTAAGTAAAGTATGCGCATCTGTAATTAAACGTCCCTCACACGGCTCGAGGAGTGAATAAAGGCCTCTTTTAGCGAATCTATGTGTATTTATAAGATAAATATCCATATTGTTTAATAAACAATTTTCTTTTCATCCGCCTTTTGGAAGCAGGTGGATTACATAAGACGTTGACGTTGCGTGATTAGTGACGGACGCCAAGATAGAACAAAACAAGACCCCCTGGAGCCACATGAAGCACGTTTTATTATGTTTGCATGGGCTTTATTGAATATGTTTTGAACTCTTACTAAAACACCACCCACTGCAATTATAGAGGTTAGAAGTGCCAGGACAATTTTTAATATAACTCAGAATGGATTTATCTGAAAAAAGAAGTGACATACACTTTGAATGCTTATACAGCCTATTCGTTTAGGTGAACTAACGCTTTGAGTCGAGATATATATATATATATATATATATATATATATAAGAATAGAGGATATTTGTTTTTGGATATAAAGTATTTCTTCCTCTGTACTGGGTGCCAAATTTAATCTCCTTTTGTCTAATTTTATTTTATACTTGAAACTCAAGTCTAATTTTGTCCAGTAAAACCAACTTATACTGTGAAAGTTTATAGCAAACCCCCGATAATAATCTTCAACACCCTGCTATAAGAAAAAGTTACTGAGTAACCTGATGAACTCAGTTTTGTTGGAGATATAGCTAGTACCATACTCCAGAACATTAGCTGTCAGGTTTTGTACTCATCTTGAGAGTGGCAGGTTTCCAGACTGAGTGTGAATTCAGAGCTTTCCTGATGAGCTTGACACTTCGGACAGATTAGGTTTTGCTATGTAATTGTCATATTGCATGATGCTCTTCTAGACAGCCATCGTCAACATAATGAAAGATGACTTGTTTGTTTCCCCCTTGGCCGGTAAACAGGATTTGTGGCTTTTATTTAATTTATTTTGGAAATGCGCTCACTTGATAACACACTGATGAAAAATTATATGTGCTGTCAGAAGGAATCAGTTACAATTTGTTTGCTATAACATGCGGAAAGCTACAAGTTTTAGCCATAAACATTTGAGTTACATTGTAGCATATTTCATTAATGTGAATATATATGCACTACTTTTTGGGTAGTTTTTTTTGTTGTTGTTTTTTTTTTTTTTTTTTTTTTAATGAAAAAAGCTAGGATTGATTAGTTACAGTTACAGTAAATACATTTCTAATATTAAAAAAGTTTGCATTTATTTCTAATAAATTATGTCGATTAGAAGTTTCTATTTACCAAAGGATGTTTAAAACAAAAATAATAAGCAACACTATTAATAAGAAGTGTTTGTTGAGCACCAACTAAGAATGATTACTAAAGACTGGAGTAATGGCTTCTTAAAATTCAGCTTTGCATCAAAAGTTCATTTAATATTCATATTTTACAATAGTACTGTTTTTACTTTATTTTGATCAAATAAAAGAAGCCTTGATTAGCATAAGAGTTTAAATTAACCATGTCTTTCACGTTATGTTAGTATAAGTATAATTAACAATAAGTGTGGGCTCTTTTAGCTGGCTTTATATCAGGGTCAGAGGGCAAAAGTCATGTGCAGTCTTACAATATAATGTATGATCTGTCTCCACCACAAACTCCAGGCATTGATCAAACCCACATAACCTTGTTTAAAGTCCTCAGAGATGTGGTCTTCTCAGCTTGGCTCCTGTTTAACGCACAGAACTTGTCCTTTCCTGTAGAACTCAAAAGAACACTTTGAACAGAGCTCAAGCTCTGTTCAAAGTGAGCTGCCTTGTTGCTTATTACCTGCATAGGCATACAGATTTGGAACATTTTGCATAACCAGGTATGTGAGACTCAACTTGCAATAATATTTTATTTGAGTCTGGTGCTAACAATAGAGCTCCACTCTAAATATGAAGTAAAATATATATTTTTTTATTCAGACTATAAAGTGTTGAATAAAATGCTCAACATTTTCTCACCTCTTCTGCTAGAACTGGGTCAGTAATATGAACATGCAGTGTTGCCTTTACAATTTGGCCAATTAGGAAATATTAGGAGGCAGCAAAGTTAAGTTGTCTACCTTTTGAAACAGTTTTTTGTTGCAGTCTGCATTTAATGCGTTAAAATTCTGCCTCTGTGGGCAGCACATTAGGTTGGCAAACAGAGCTTCAGAGTGGGCTCTGTGTTTGTCAGGCTTTAAATGGACATAATCCATTCTGTTTATGGCAATAGCTGCACAAATAGTGGCCATCTAGCATTTCCGCCGCTTTCTAAATTGTTCTGGGTAAGAGCGAAGCACTACACAAAACTGAATAATGTTTGATTCATTGTCTATAGTTTAATGTTACCACTGCCAATGAGAAAAATGAAAGCTCTGGCTCAGAATAACATGCAATCCTATCTGGGTTTGAATCGATGGATAATAACCATATTGTGTTCCTGCAGCAGCCTGCTTCTGTTCGTCCCAGGGCTAAAAATAAACTCCTCTGGCTCTCCAAGTCCCTGTGTGCACAGACCACCTCACAACTAGCGTCACTTTAGACTAGCGTTTCCATAATTGGACTATTATATTCAATTAGTATTGCCAATGTCTGAAACTTCAATCTCATCCATGATTAAATTGCTTTTCTGTTGTCCATCATTGTCCCAGAGCCTTTCTGACGATCCCTTTAATCTCCCAAATGAGCGCTAACTCAATTTTGCCACTGTTTTTAATTTTTCTCTTTTTTAATACAAATGTCCTTGTCAACAAGTACATTATGACATTACACGCTCAGTAACTCATTTACACATCCACTTGAGCCGTGCTCTGAGATAAGAGACCTTGGTGAAGGGCGGGCCGAATGTGGCCATCATGATCACCAGCGTTCTGCAAAAAGCAAGCTGAGCCCTATCATAAGCACCCACCCCACTGAGTATGTTTTTCTGTTCTGTTTCCAGGGAGTCAAGAGGAACTGATCCTCTCGTATGAGCCTGTCATCAGACAAGAGAGTAAGTGCCTCTTCACAGTCTCTCGAACTGTATGACGTTCACAGTAAGTGTAAGTAGATTACGTGATTGGCATTCAGTTTGGTTTTCTGTGTCTGTATTATGTTTGAACAGTTAATTATGCCAGACCGGTTATAATCTTGGGACCCATGAAGGACAGAATCAACGATGACCTCATTTCCGAGTTCCCGGACAAGTTTGGGTCATGTGTGCCACGTAAGTACCCTACAGATTATCTGATAAACTAGATTTTTTTAATGGATCTTCCATTTATTGTTAATTATTCATCTTTAGTATGCACAGATTAACCTTCAGTAGAGGCTTACTCAACCAATATCTTTAAAGAGCCCAACTAAGCAATAGTGAAGTGTGTTATTCTCACTTGTGTAATCATGAATTTCAATCAGAGTGTTTGAAAAACCTCCAGTCAGGGTAGTTCGCAATTATATGCAGTAGTCTTGGGGGTTTTTAAGCCTTTGTGCTGATAGCAGTTCTGGTGGGGTTCATCAAAATGAGATGGTAAGGTGAGTGGCCTGACCATACGAGTCTGTGGTGTTCCCTTCTTTCCCAGAGTGCTTGTTGTGCAGTTCCTGAAACTCATTTCATTTTGCTGTGACTATCACATCACGTATTTCAAGGTCTGCTGAACAAACTTCAACTAGGTCACTAATTAGTGATGTTTTCAGAAGTTACAAGTGGACCAAATGAGTAAATAAAAAAGGACTTGCAGCAAACCTTGAAAGTAACCCTTTGTAATCCATGATTTGTAAGATTTCATTGGTGTTCTAATTTCCCTACGTTTCCTGTTTATTGGGAAATAGCTTTGTTGGCTTGTGAAACACGTATTGGCCAAAATATTAACAATTCTCAAAAGGTCTTCTTCTCATATTATAAAAAATCCCATATCATTCTGAGTTTGCTGTCGAGTGCCACAAAGGTCTTTCATGTTTTACATCTAAAGCATTTTGTTTGTTTTTCAGTTTTTCAGACTTTTATTTAACCGTTTTTGTTTGTTCATAATTTTAAAAAAGCGGCTAACAGTTCTGGTCAAGAAGGTAAGTGAGAATATTAGTCTGCAGGAGCAAGTTATAAATAGAAAATGTAATAGTCCTTCCCTGTAGTATACAGTTCAGTGGGAACTATGGGTATTTATTCTTAGATCACTGTTGCTGTTTTAGTATCTCACCCCGAACAGGTAGAAATATAGTAGTTTATTTGTAATTATAAGTAGATTTTCTGTCCGTCCTCTGACACCTTATGGTATTTCAGATGAATATGTAAATGATAACGATGATTTAAATGTGTTTTAAAATCCAGTGCCCGAGTCTTACAAAAAAAAGCTTGGATTTTTTTTTTTTTTTTTTTTTTTTTTTTACCAATTCCAGATACTACCAGACCAAAGCGGGATTACGAAGTGGACGGGAGAGATTATCACTTTGTGACCTCACGAGAGCAGATGGAGAAAGACATCCAAGAGCACAAGTTCATCGAGGCTGGACAGTACAATGACAATCTGTATGGAACCAGTGTCCAGTCTGTCAAATACGTGGCTGAGAGGGTCAGTCTGCTTCTTATGCATATGCTGTGGTTTATGATTATTTTAAAGCACGTTGTATTACCACTATGTATGAAATGTGCTGTATAAATAAGCTGGCTTTGCCTTACATAGCTTTCACAATTTGCAACATCTAGCTAGTTTAGCTTGTTCCAGATGTATAGTACTTGCAAGTAACATTGAAAAGATGTAAAAACTCAATATTAGGGGCCATTTTTCACAAGAAAAGCATCATTGCTGAGCATCATTTAACTTTACAGCACTTGAATGTGTCTTTTGTGGGTGGCCCCTTTCTCTACAGTTCTGCTTCTCTGCGTTTAACAAGTCCTTCTTGCTTTTTTAGGGAAAGCACTGCATACTTGACGTGTCTGGGAATGCTATAAAACGACTACAAGTAGCACAACTCTACCCCATTGCCATCTTTATAAAGCCTAGATCCATTGAGTCCTTAATGTAAGTTTCCCACACATCTCTGTGATCACTTATATATTGAATAAATAATGCAAATTCTTCAACGCACATACTCAGTAACTGATACACTTGTAAAACCTGTGCGTTTCAGGGAGATGAATAAGAGGTTGACGGAAGAACAGGCCAAAAAGACATACGATCGTGCCATGAAACTGGAGCAGGAGTTCGGCGAGTACTTTACAGGTAACAGAAAAGTTCCTAATCCAACCAGAGGACCCGAGTGGTGCTTTTATGCTCAGATATCACCTCATTTGCATGTTCTGATAGTCTCTTGCATATGCATTACCTCAGAGGCCAACCACTGCAGCCTGTTACATCCATCATGTTTGACAGCGGAGCTATAGAGCTGTTGGTCCCCCCTGAGTGAAACACATCAACTTTTTCTTGCAATTTGCATTAGATTGACCCCCATGAGTCTGTATGGAGGATTATAAAAAAGCATACAGTGACTTGATGAGTCATTTGAGGACATTTTTAGGCCATGTGACTATGCTGCTGCTGCTTCATATTTAAAGTGGGTATGGAAAGTATACAGACCCCCTTAATTTTTTCACTCTTTGTTATATTGCAGCCATTTGCTAAAATCATTTAAGTTCTTTTTTTTTCATTAATGTACACACAGCACCCCAGAAAAACACAGAATTGCTGACATTTTTGCAGATTTATTAAAAAAAGAAATATCACATGGTCCTAAGTATTGCTGCGACACTCATATATTTAACTCAGGTTCTGTCCATTCCTTATGATCATCCTTAATATGGTTCTAGTCCTTTATTTAAGTCCAGTTGTGTTTGATTTTATACTGATTGGATAAAGCACACCTGACACATGATGACACTTTACAGCCTGCATGGAGTTTGCAAAAAAAAAAACCTGAAGGACTCCAAGATGGTGAGAAATGAGATTCTCTGGTCTGATGAGACCAAGATAGAATATTTTGGCCTTGATTCTAAGCGGTATGTGTGGAGAAAACCAGGCTCTGCTCATCACCTGTCCAATACAGTCCCAACAGTGAAGCATGGTGGTGGCTGCATTATGCTGTGGGGGTGTTTTTCAGCTGCAGGGACAGGATGACTGGTTGCCATCGAGGGAAAGATGAATGCGGCCAAGTACAGGGATATCCTGGACCAAAACCTTCTCAGTGCTTAGGACCTCAGACTGGGCAAGACAATGACCCGAAGCACACAGCTAAAATAACGAAGAAGTGGCTTCACAACAAATCCGAGCCCTGACTTAAACCCAATTGAGCATCTCTGGAGACCTAAAAATGGCTGTCCACCAATGTTTACCATCCAACCTTGCAGATCCTCTCAGAACTGCAGAGGATCTGCAAAGAGGAATAGCAGAAGATCACCACATCCAGGTGTAAAAAAAACTTGTTGCATCTTTCCCAAAAAAACTCATGGCTGTATTAGATCAAAGGGTGTGTAACGCCCCTGCACTGAGGATCGCCCCAGAGCACAAGCCTGAAACGTATGACCAGGTGCGAGAGCCAGCAAAAGAGCTCGCCACGGTTGAGATCGCCAAGGACAGCATGAGTGCAGGGAGGAGCTCCGCCCACTGCACCAAGGCTGAGGGTGAGCTGTCAGATCTGGAACTATCATCAGACACACTCTAGGACACTCATCAGATGCCCCCTCCTGTACCCGTGCCTCGCAGACGCCCCCCAGTGCCGACGCCTCGCAGGCATCCTCCAGTTCCTTCTCCTCGAGTGTGCCCCCTTGTGCATACACCTAGCATGGAAAACAAAGACCCGTTTACGCCGTGAGGACCCGACTTCCAGGAGGGGGGCGAACTGTAACGTCCCCTGCACTGTTTTTGTTGTCGTTTCCCCGTGTGCTCAGTGTGACCTAGTTTCTGTTAATTGTCCATCGTGTTCAGGTGTGTCTGGTTTAATTGTCCTTATTGTCTGCCCCTCATAAGTTCTGTTGTGTTCAGTGTCTGATTGTCGGATCATTGACGTTTCCTGTGTGCGTGTACCTGCTGTGTCTAACCTGTTATGTTGTGGATTATATTAAAAGGATTATTGTCATTGAATCAGCCTCAGTGCTTCGCCACACGCAACCGTGACAGGGTGCTTCTACTAAATACTGAGCAAAGGGTCCGAAGACTTATGACCATATGATATTTCAGTTTTTCTTTTTTAATAAATTTTAATAAATTAATATTTAATAATTCATTTTAAAAAATGTCAACAATTCTGTGTTTTTCTCTCAATATGGTGTGGTTTGTGTACATTAATGAGGGAAAAAAAAACTTTTAGCAAATGGCAAATGGCAAATGGCTGTAATATAACAAAGAGTGAAACATTTCAGGGGGTCTGAATACTTTTGGTACCCACTATATATTTATATGTATCTGCAAGAAAGCTCCTGGAATAATAATGTTGTGTACTTCATTAGAACTATATTGCTTATCAGAAAAAGAAGAGAAAAAGCTGCTAATTCTCATTGCCTTGTTAGATATTCTGTTGTTGGGTAAAATGGCTATTTTTACAATTAATGCAGAAGGATCCATGAACAATAAAGTGGCTAATGAGCCATTAAGTTAAAAAAAGAAAAAAGGATCATTATGAAATTGTCATCAAGATTTCTTCTTGTGGTGCAAAATGAAAAATACACTCAGAATCTTTTAACATCAGCTCTTTTTATTTCTTTTTCTTTCAGCGCTGGTTCAAGGGGACACACTAGAGGACATTTATAACCAGTGTAAGATGGTGATAGAGGAACAGTCTGGACCTTACATCTGGATTCCCTCAAAAGAAAAACTATAAAAAATCACCTTACCCTGGCAGGGACATTGGACTGGGAAAAAACACACATAGGAATAATTTGTAATATAATATAAATTATTATTATGGCAATGTATATTGTTAACTCTTACAGTGATTTTTTTTCTTTTGTTTGTTTGTTTGTTTATTTTACGTTGCATTTTTCACTTTCAATATGAATGTTCCTGAATGTACACCACAAAGTGTTAGAAGCATTTTTGGTCTCAACAAAAAAAGTGGACTCTTTGTTTGTATATTTAATGGTTAGCTTTTTAATTTAAGGAAGAAAAAAAAACCAACATTTAGCGCTGAGTATTCTTCTTCAAACAATCTTCAGTTAGGATTTCCAGCAGAAGGATAAAGAAGTAGATCAGATCATCTGAGATGATTTCCACACACCATCATCACCTCCAAGAAGGAAAACAATCCATGTTGATATCAGCTTTCTTCACTTTTCACCCAATCGGTTGGTTTCACACACATCCCAGACTCATTTCACAAACTCCGCATCTATGCACTCCTGTGGCTAACAACACGTATTGATTGTGTTATTTTTTGTTGTATTTTTTTGTTTTTGTACAGACATCCACTTGGTTGGAGAATTTAGTTCCAATTGTACATTATTTCAGAAGAATCTTGTGGTATTAAGACGCTTTAGTGTAAATGGATAAGGGGATTCGACTAGCTGTAGGAAATATGACACTATATTTTGCTATTTATATTGATAGAGAACACAACAGCACAGAAAATATTTATAAAGATGATATATATATATATATATATCCATATATATAACATTGTCTAAAAATCATTTTGGAAAAGAGATTTTATCGGTACTGGTGTATCATGTGTCGTTGCTGTTGTGTCTGAAAGAGAATGAAAGGTAAAGAGTGCTTGTTTTCCCTGAACAAAACTCCGGAAAGTTCCGTAATCCGCTGATTCTAAACCGAATGCGAGTTCTGAAAATTCTTGGAACTCAAATTTAATTGGCTGAGGATTCTACTCAATGTGGATCTGAGTGCGTTTCAGCTTTGTTCAGGTAACAGGAAGGAGCCTGATGTTTGTGAAGCATTCGTTTGAAGAGTTCTTCGGCCTCCCTAAAGCACCCTCTAAAGTGTTTACAGTACCTCAACTACAGTTCAGAGAGAAACGAGGGCAAAAGGGACTAGTTCCGCAAGCGATCCTCTGTTAAAGCTATTACATAAATGCAGTGGATCATTTTAGTTTGTTCTTTTTTTTCCCCATTTTGGCATGCTTTACACTTGTGAACATGACCTTGGCTTCCTGTCCACACGTTCACGCTGCAAACTTATGTCATTGTGCCCTTTTCCATGTATAGTTGAGAGATATTCCAGTCCTTCTACATTAATAGTAAAGCTCTCGCCATTCGTGGAAACCACAAATGCCAAAAGCCATTAACTCTGCTCACTCGTTTCGAATGCGGGGGGAATTATTTGTTGCAATATTTATTGGGAGATGATACAGCACGGTTCTGTGGCAAGAGTCTTTTGACCTACTGGTCACCACTTGCCTTAAAAAAAGGGAAGAGGCTTTTCGGGCCAGATAGACATTTTTTACGCTTTCTTGAAGACTGAGCACTTTTGTATATTTGAGAACTTATTCACAGATTGTGTTCAACCAGATGGTGGACACAGAGGGGGATTTTCAGAGGAGAGAGACTGAAATATCACATTGAAGCTCTTAATGGTGTAATATGAAATTTCTTTGAATAAAATAGATAATGTATATGTTATTATGACAATGTAAAACATGGATGGCATCAGTGACTATCAGAATATAAATTGAACATTTTAAATGCTGTGAAATTATTTTCTTCTCTTCTACATGTGTAGTTTTTCTCCTTATTCAATGTGATTGTTCTATCATCTGTAGCATATCATTTTATTAATTTAGTAGTGCACACAATGGATCATGAAAGCATCTCACGGGAATTTGGGTACTCTTTATGTTAAAAAAAAATGTTTGCATTTAAATCAATTAGGTGATCAAAAGTGAATCTCAAATAACTGATGCTGCAGCTTTAAGAATAATCAAAACCCTGCAGATTGTATGCACTTGTACAAGGCTCTCCGGGGCCTTATGGTGCTCGTAGACTGATTTGGTCCATTAATTTCAAGTGAATGTTCAGCTTAGTCAAACGTGCTGAAATGGGTTGTTTTTGTCTCAGGGTTGCCAGATAGGGCTTAATCAATGATACTAAACCTTCAAATCAGAGTGCATCTGTTTATCACAGAAACCTCAAATGTTTTATTCCTGACACCTGCGTTGTGTTTAGTTTATTTCTTTGTTCTGGAGCGTCTGTGTCTGGCGAGTTCACTTTGTCATTTATTTGTCCCCAATCAAGCGATGCAAATTATTTTCCACACATTGTTTTTTTTTTTTTTCTTTTGTTTTTTGAATCCCAAATGAAATGTGCAATTTTGTATATAAATATCTGTTTGCACTTATTGTAGTTGTATAGGAGATCTTTAATTAACACTGTCCCCCAAACCTCTCTGTTTTTTCTATTTATATCACAGGAGATTAAAGTTAAATTATTAAACACTTACATCCCCCTTCTGTTTGTAGGTATCATTTCCCAGCATTCCATGGGTGTAACAATTTAAGCACACCTAGAAAAGGTGAGACTGTAAAGTCAATTTAACATGAGTTTTTATTTTTATTTCACTTTTTTCTTTTGGATTTTCTGAAGGAAAAACAAACGAAAAAATAACCTATTCTTTGCGTCCTCCTGGAATCCCACTAAAGACATTAGGTAAACATGTACAAAAAGATTTAGTATGACATTTACACTCTTCAGATGATTAACAGCCATCTCTCAAATGCTTTGACCTCTTTTAGTCTCTTACCGTGGATCGTGAGTGCATCTAGACCTCATCCAGATTTGATTTTGATATGAACTAAGCTGCAGTTGACTCCATGACATAATTGATATACAGAACTTTCAACAGGGTTTGTCATGCAAGACAAACTGCTTTTGCTTCAAATTGCTCTGAAAGGCACATGCCATATATTGCACTGTGCATGACATTCACTAATAAGCAGGGTGGACACTTCACTCAACGTGTGCATACTAAAGTGTTAGTTCAAACACTGTTTGCCTGACATCATTGCAAGACACTGAAGTACTCATTGAAATCCTTTTATTATGTACTTATCAAGTCCAAATAGTGTGTTATCACTCTCAGAAATAAATAAAGGAGGAGGGGATGTCACTGAGGCAGTGTTTTTGCTGCCCTCTAGTGGTGGCTGATTTTTATTTTTTATTTATTTTTTCTTGTAAATAAAAAAATATATAGTCTTGGATATAAATCTGTTGCACTTTTAGGTTGTGCTGCACCAGATTTCGGAATATAACACTGTTAGTATTCGCTGTTTTACTCCAACGTGTTTTGTAGTCAGTTTTCATCCCTCTCCAGCACCAGGGCACGCTGTGGACTGTTCATTCGAGACACATTCACCCAGAAGGACGGTTTCTTCTCTGCTTGTGGGTCCGACCTCAGAGTAACCAAAGTCTTCACAGTGTTGTGCTGCAGCGGAGGCCTGACTGCTGTCTTTGGGTTTAATGAAGTCTGTGTAGACGTACGGTAAAGGAGTCACCTCTGCAGTGTCAGGTATTTCCTGAGAGACAGGAGTGGTCAGAGCATACAGGTATTGTTCATATTATTCCGCTGTAAACACTGTTTCGATGACTTAAAGACCCAATGAAATAACTTGAGTGGCATTTTGGTTCAGCGCATTGTGTGAAAATTGTGGGACAAACTTTAAAATAACGCAAAATGACAAAGCAATCATTAAAACGTGTAATTCAATATACTAAGTATTGTGTCTATTACAGTTCAAAACAGGCTATTAGCTGTGATTGCGAGTTGTTAGAAACATTAAAGAAAAGTTTTTAAACTGCCAAACTAGTCTTTAGCTTTAGTTAACATTTCAACCATGATTTGCTGTTTAAAAGCAGGTGGTAACAGAGCGAGTGTGGATGTTTTCATTTGACTTTATTTGACATAATGTTGGAGATGCCTGTGAGTGCAAGATTAAATATATAAAATATAAAAATTGTGAATGTCTGTATATGTACTGAAAGCTTGATTCTTTAACACGATTTAGCATATCGAAGATGAGGCCTTGATATAGCCTAAAACAAAGCTGAAGACTCTGTTCTGTATTTTCATGGGGTCTTTAAGATTATATTTCTAAATGTTCATTATATTAACATACATCTAAGTGTGTACTAAATGCATATTAATGTGTTTGATTGTCTGTTACCTGATAAATACCAACGTCATTGTCTGCGCCCCCTGTGAAATATATTTTACAGATATTATAGTTACAATTGGTATATACAATGAATTATATTTCTATAATTAATGAAGATATAAATAAAGGTTAAAGATATATGTGACCCTGGACAACAAAACCAGTCATAAGTGTTAATTTTCAGAAATTGAGATTTATACATGAACTAAAAAGCTGAATAAATGAGCTTTCCATTGATGATTTAGGTGGATAGGGAAATATTTGACCGAGATGCAATTGTATGAATATCTGGAATCTGAGGGTACAGAAAAATCGAAATGCTTAGAATCACCTTTAAAGTTGTCCAAATTAGATCTTATCAATGCATATTACTAATCAAAAATTAAGTTTTAATATATTTTCAGTAAGAAATTGACTAAATATCTTCATGGAACATGATCTTTACTTACTATCCTAAGGATTTTTGGCAAAAAAGAAAAATCAATAATTTTGACTCATGCAATGTATTTTTGGCTATTGCTACAAATATACCCCAGCGACTTAAGACTGGTTTTGTGGTCCAGAGTCACATATATTAATTTTTAATACCTCCAGTTGTAGTTCTGTCATTTTCTGCTCTTTGCCCTAAACAATATCAGCAGTAAATCACAAATCATAAACAGTTTTTAAGGCCTTTGAGGTTTTATAAGGCAACCAGAATGTATGGCAGACACACACATACACAGAGATGAAATGGTTAAACTTTATATCAATATAAACACAGACACACACAGAAATGAAATGGTTAAACTGTTATATTAATACAAACATAGACACACATACACAGGCATATATTCACAATCGTGTTGCAATTTTAGATATTTGAAATAAATGAAAGGTGACAGTTATTGCAGGTCTTCTATTATAGTATATATTATAGTTTATATGGCATTGTTTAGTTTTTACTGTAATGATTATCTGGCAAAATTGTAAAAAAGTGAATGAGCAAAATGGTAAACTTTAAATAAATGTGATTGTAATTGTTGTAATAGACATTTTATAATGTCTCCACGAGCGCTGCTTGTGTGCTCATTAGTAGTCTTCCGCTGCCATCTAGTGGTTATTAATTGCAATTTCTTACACAACACTGTGTTTAAGTGTTATGACTATTATAATGTTTTTGGTCAAAACTGTTTGATTGACATCATTAATCCCAGAGGCAAAGTTGTTCAAAACGAGGAGATCTATGATATTATATGAAGATATAGTCTATAAGTGAATATATAAATGATTTAGGGTCATTTACTTTTGAAATTAACCTTATTTAGGTTATCCTGGTGCGTAAACAGATAAAAAAAACTTGTGAAGTTTCTGCACGAGGAATGAATGTAAAAAATGTACATCACCTGGGTCGTTGTTGCTCACAAAACCCTAATTTGGCTAAAATTAATTAAGAACTCTGAGGTTCACATTTGCAAATCCTTATATTTTTCTCCAGTGTTTTTTTATTTTATTTTATTTATTTTTTGCTTTTGTCTAGCAGCTATATTTATTATAATATGTATTCTTAAATACTCAGTTTTGCATATTATTGTGAAATGGTGATTGGCTATTCCAAAAGTACTAAGTAATATCCTTATTTTGTTTAAAGTTTTCATTTAGAAGTAATCATGTTAATTAGAAATAACCGGGTTTAGAAACATCAAGTCTATAAATTTGAATTGATACGTGGCTGTAACACATGGCAAACAGCTCAATTCATTCTCAGGGATTAATTTTATACCAGCAAAAACATCAGAACATCCACACAAATGTTCACATCACGCGCAAAGCTTGTGCAAACAGAGAAAAACATAATAAAGCTGTATAAATAGACTCATATGCAATTTTTTAACTAAATAATAAATGTACAAAACAAAAGGGAAAAAAATGACAAAAGTAGCAACCTATATGCAGAATTTCAGTTCATTTCTATAGTGCGCTCTTTAGAAAGGGGCATTCAGTTGTTTCCTTTATTTACAAAAGCACAATTGTTTTTAATTGTGATTGTACACAAATAAAATAGAATCATTTTTAAAATGAGCTTTATTTAGGTATTTAAATATTTAGAATAATTTGACAAGGCCTTATTCATGATCGAGCATTGTAAGCTGTTTCCACTTTCATAAAGTGATCCTGTCGGCACCACATGCGCATTACTTGACATCTTCAGAAAAAAATTAATACAAAGCAACATTAAATTAAGATATGTATGTTTGAGCTATAATCCCGTTTCCCCCCATATATAACATTTAAGACACAATAAAATAAATATGATTCATGCACTTTGAACTATTCTACAGAGAAATGGATAGATAGATTGCATGTTAAGAAACCGCCGCCAAAATAGGACAAGCATACATCCAGACAAGACTCTACTTTAATTTTAGAATCAATATTGTCATATCTCAATTGTTTTCATATTTCATATATTTTTTGTTTTATATGGTTTATGATTATGTATATTTTTCCAAACACATAAAATGTTTGTCTGAAAACTGTAAGGTTTGGATTTTGTGTGTCCTGTAAAGGGCATTAAACATAACATGTAAAACATTCACCCCCGGTTTCACAGGCAAGGCTTAAACCTGGTCCTAGATTAAATATAAATCTGAGCTGTTTCAACTGAAAGAAACTTGCATTGACTGTATTTAAAACATGCCTTCGTTTTGTTCTAAGATGCACACCATTAATGCTTTTTTTCTAAGGCATGTTTATAAAATTACTTAAATGTCCTAACTTTATCTATGGCCTAATTCTGGCTTAGGCTAAAGCCCTGTGAAAAATCATTTGAAAATGATATTTATTGTTTTTAAGGGATGAAAAAGAGAAAAATAATAGATAATAAAATTGGTATATCTCCATTCGGTCACTAGAGGTCGCTCGATGAGCAACGAGCACATTAGGCTAGCATGTTTACGAAATCAGTTCACAAAACTGACAAAAATACGCTTTCTGTGTGTTTGTGTTATAATCAATGTTTCTTTTCTATGTGGTTTTCTCTCCCCCCAAAAAACTACATCCATCTCTTTGTTTCTGTTTCCTGTCTAATCTCTCTCCTAAAACCTATTTTGCTGGTTCATTTCATTCAACATACGATTAGCATACTGAGCAGAAATGCAAATTGAAAAAGTATCTATTAAGTTCAGGATATATCTGGTCTAAAAAGTTACCAGTAAGTAAAAAAAAAAAAGGACTAGTTCTATTTTGTCTTAACAAGGACAGTATAATTAAGTACAAGTCACTATTGGAATAAGTACTAGTATGTAATGAAAACGTACTGGTATAATGAAAATCCTAACAGTTACAATAGTGCTATGCTATGAACCCCTAATAATTGCTGTAATTGTATTGTATGTTTAGGTAGCCTGCAGAAAACTTTAAGAAGATTTTTAAAAGGCACAATTTGGCTGTTTTTGTATTTCTCTGATTCATACAGTTTTGTTTTTTCCAAACAGGGGTTTTTGAGAAGATATTGGTTAGAAGTGAGATGCTGAGATTATGTGGAGTTGAGGTTCATGATCTTAGTCACAGAATAAACCGAATCATGAAGATGTGGGTTTCAAACAACTAGTTTGCTAAAGCAATATTTATGATTACATTCTAATCGAAAGCTGATGTATATAGAGAAAATCTTACTGTGATGGTGTTTATGAAGGCAGTAGAACACGATGAACAGTCCCAAAACACCTGTGAGTGCAAGTCCACTGGAAAGCACAATCTGATTTTTACCTGTAGCACCATTTTCTTGGCGAACAGTTGAGTTCTCACCTTAAAAGAAAACCAGAAAATT